>JANHFT010007228.1:10726-26870 GCA_032467955.1 Pseudoxenodon macrops | reverse complement strand
AGGAAAGAAGGTCCAGAAAAATACAGAACACCTATCATCGCATTAGTGCTGGGGGTGAGGAATAAACTTATCATAGCCATAGCACTTGGACTTATATAGCACTTAATAGTGCTTTGCAGCCCTCTCTAAGCGGTTTACATAATTAGCATATTGCCCCCAACAATCCAGGTCCTCATTTTACCGACCTCAGGAGGATGGAAGCCTGAGTCTACCTTGAGCCGATGAGAATCAAACTGCCGAATTTCAGGCAGCCAGCAATTGGCAGACATAGGCTGCAGTACTGCATTCTAACCACTGCACCACCACGACTCTTAGTTACATACCTTGGAAATAATGCATACTTACTAGAAATCAGAATGGGCTTGTCAAAAATAAGTCATCACCAAGTCAGACTTGCTTATTTCTGACAGAATTGCTAATCTTGGACATATTACATCTTAATTTATCAAAACATTTGTCAAGGCTTCCCACGATAATCTTCTCAGCAAGATAATAAACTGTAAGTGAGGTGGTGCTAAAGTTGTTACATCAACTGCAGTTTGATAAGCAAGCAGGTTTTGTTCTGGAGGTTTGAGATAACGCTATTAGATGGTTCATGACATTGTAAAATTGTTTTACTTTAGCTAATTATTTTTTCATGGATGTTTTAATTGTTATTGTTAAGTTCTGCTTGTTGCAAATGGTCAAGAGCCTAAATGATTTTGAACATACAAATTTAATTAACAAATGAATAAATAAATTAAATATTTCATGGTTCTCATGGATGGCTCCATATCTGCCTGAAGAAAAGTTTTAAGCAGAAAAAAATAAATTAGTAATGGTCATCCATTTTTTTAAGTAAATAAGCAGACTGAATGCACAAAGGAGACAGTTTATCACTCTTCCAGATAGTAATAGCACTTAGACTTATATACCGCTTCTCAGTGCTTTACAGGCCTCTGTAAGCGTTTTACAGAGTCTCAATATTGCCCCCCCAACAATCTGGGTCCTCATTTTACCCACTTCGGAAGGATGGAAGGCTGAGTCAACCTTGAGCCTGCTGAGATTCGATCTGCCAAACTGCTGACAGCTGGTGATCAGCCTGCAGTACTGCACTCTATCCACTGTGCCACTGCGGCTCAGGATAATACAAAACTAAAAAAGCAATGCCTGCTCAACGAAATGCGTGCTCAAGCATCAAAATAAACTTTAAAATGAACAACTGACCTGAAAGAAACAAGATGACCATTAAATCAGGGGATTCAGAAGCCTACACAAAGAAGGAAAACAGACAAAAGAAAATAAATAAATAGGGGGAAAACCACTCTGGTTATCCAAAGCCAAGCGAGAAAGATAAATCTTCACCAAGGTACAAAATTAGCTCAAAAAGCCATCCTTCTGCTGATTAGAGAGGTCCCTCTTAAGCCTTTCTAACTTGTTCACCTTGTTCTACTATTCATAAGAAACAAAGGGGGATTTCCAAAGAGCTCTTGACTTTGACCAGCTTTGTTGAAGTTGGTCTCACTCCAAAGTCGCAGGTTTATAGAGGATCAAACCAAAGCAAATGACTCAACGGATAGTTCCACTTCAAAAGTTAAACAAAATGCAAACCCATGGGCAACCTAAGCAAAGACAGAGGGAAGGAAAGTCAAAATGCCCAACCTGAATTAGAATGCAGAGTAAGCCTGTGGATGCAGAAGAAAAGAGAAAGTCCTAAATCAGCCATTCATAACAGCAGTTGGTGTCAAGTTGGCCCAGAACTCTGAAAAGGAGAAAGAGAGAGAGGGGGAAATACCCTATCATTTTTTTGGAAATCGCAAGGGGATTAATTCACCAGAAACTTCATTAACAATTTATTCTTTTGACTGCTCCTGGCATGAACAATGCTGGAAGCACCAGGGTGACTTGGCAGAAGGTTGTTTCATATGAAGCACCAATACTCCCTTTCATTGCAAGAGACTGTGGGACAGATCAGACAGCAGCTGCCAGCTTCTATGTTCTACATAAAGAACTTTGCTAATTTCCTTTATCTTCACCATGGTGTCCCTCAGAGATGCATTTCTGAATACCAGGGAGCTTCTATTGATGGTATAGAATGAAGGAAATGACCAAGGCATGAAAATATCACTTTAGTAGGAGGGGGGAAAAAACTCCTGCAAGAGCTAAATATCAATCCAAACTTGGTGGGTCAGGGGGAAAAAAAATCCCAAAATGACAAATAAATCCATTGGTTGGTAACGTTGTTTCCCTTGTTCAGCAAAGCTGAAAGTAATTTCCGTGCTGATTCAGCAAACGTGTGGCCGTTGAAGCGTGAAAGGTTCTTGGCTTTGTCTTATGAAATGTGCAGAATCTGCTTAGTCGAACAAAAAAAATAATTATGGAAACATGTTTATTCAGTGCAAAAGGTGTCAGGAGCTTTTTGCCTTGGGAAAGTCACAGTGCTAGCCCTCGTATCTCTCCAGGGAAGACACTAATAGTGCAGCTGGATATTAAGCAGCGGTTGGGTACATGTTGTAATATCAGACAATTCCTGCTGGATCAAATCAAAAAGTCTATTGATCCAATTCCTCTTCTGTCAAACCCAGTTTCAGGTACTGGAACCTTGGGGAATTAACTGAATAGCTTCAGGAGAAGATTCTGACTAATTAAATTTTTCCCCAAGCACAGACGCTTGGTGTCTTCCTCTACTATTGTTTCATAGATAACTTAAAACTATATACTGAATCTTAGGGATTGTATTAGATTCGTCAAAACAGCCAATTTGAGGGGAGAGGATTTATACAGATTAACAGAGTTGGAAGGGACCTTGTAGGTCATCTAGATTCTTGTCCAACCTCTCACCCAAGCAGACCCTACATCATTTTTGACAGATGGCAGTTCAGTCTCTTCTTGAAAGCTTCCAGCGATGAAGCTCCCACAACTTCTGAAAGCAAGCTGTTCCATTGGTTTATTGTCCTCACTGTCAGAAAATTTCTCCTTATTTCCAGGTTCCAATCTCTCCTTGTTCAGTTTCCATCCATTATTCCTTGTCTGGCCTTCAAGTGCCTTGAAAATTAGCTTGACCCCCTTCCTCTCTGTGGCAGCCCCTTAAATATTGAAACACTCCTATCATGGTCCTTCTCTTCGCTAGACTAGCCATGCCCAGTTCCTTCAATTATTTATTATCTAAGATAATTATTTATTTTCTAAGAAGGGAGCTCAATTAGATGGAACTGTTTTACTGTACTAATTTTATTCCTTGATAAGTTTGTTTTGGGGGATGAAGGTAGGAGAAAGTTTTCGTATATTGGTGTAGACTTTCATGGCTAATAACTGTTGGGCAGTGTTGAGCTTTATTAATCATGATATTTTATTGGCAATAATGGCTGCATCTTCAGAGGCAAAGTGATCTGCACAGCAGAAGATATGCAGCTGAACAGGGACAGACTGGGCTCTTGTCTTTATAGCCAGGTGATCTGACTTCTGACTGTTTTTTAGCCAAGTTGGTTTCCAGTTGATATAGGTTGGGAAGGCCAGCCAAGACAGGTTAGCTAACTCCTATTTTTTTAATATCTACCAAATCTGAAATCTACAGGCTGTTCATTTCAGCATAAGGTAAAGCATCTGCTAGTTGTGGAAGAGCTCAACCATTAGCCTATAAAGCAGGGATCTTTAACATTCTTATTAATGAATGGAAAAATATACTGAGCTCCAAAATACAGGGTGAAGAAAAGTGAGACACAATCACTGAATGTGAATATCAGTCCTTCAAGATGGGGCAGGTCAGGAAATAGATACACAAGAAATTCTAGAACTCTAGGATCCAGTCTGAGTTGGTCACTGGGCAGAGGTGGGTTCCTAATGGTTCAGTCCGGTTCTACCGAATCATTAGTAACTTACCGGCACGGTTCTGTAGAACCATTAGTAACCTAGGCCTGCCACACTCCCGAGATGGTTCTTTTGGCGGTGCCATCTTGGATTTTGCTTCTGTACATGTGCAGAAGCTTTTTAAAAGCACCGTGCATGCGCCCACAGGCCGCAAAGTGCATGTGCAGCCACAACGTACCCCTGAGTGAATTGGCAGTAAGAAGATTTAAAACCGACCTCTGTCATCAGGGCAAAGGTTTATTCTTTCAAGCTTTCAGGTTGTTGCTTGGAAAAGTAAACCTTTGATCCCAGCGACCGACTCAGATCGGATCCTGCAATATTATCCTGGAACATGTATGTTTGCCTTCATTCGCTGGAACTTAATAGGCTTAATAACAGCATCTTGAAAGTCCGACAGTGTTTCCCCTTCCCTCCCTCTTATGCCAAAGACAGTGAAAATAGAAAAAAAAAGCATGTTTCTTTCTCATGCTTCTTGTTCATGTTTCACTGTCACCATATATTTTCCCTAAGGTCATACCTGTACTCCTCTGTACCATCTCAGTCCATGAATATTGAGATTTAGGTATCTTGACTCAAAAGCTTGCCTTGAACTTCAGGTCACCTCCCAGGTGAATTTGACTATCTAGGAGGGATGTCACAAACAGCCAAGTTAATGACCTGGGTTCCAGATAATTGAAATGTGCTTTAGATAACAAGACCCCAACCCTTGAGAACCACAAGTGTCCAATTGGAATCAACTGAGTGGATCTTGGTAACTTTATTTGTCAGAGAGCAAGAATATTCCTGCAGGTG
The DNA here is from genome assembly GCA_032467955.1 of Pseudoxenodon macrops. Lineage (NCBI taxonomy): Eukaryota > Metazoa > Chordata > Lepidosauria > Squamata > Pseudoxenodontidae > Pseudoxenodon > Pseudoxenodon macrops. The sequence goes on along the minus strand of JANHFT010007228.1, from coordinate 22,232 downwards.
GTTCTGTAGCCTGTCTCTGCCCCAGTAAGGATATTCCCCTTAAACAGGACCAACAGACAGCTGTTGATGGGTACAATACTGTAAGAGTGGAGAAATATTGCCCCAATGCAATCCCTACTATGGGTTCTTATTCAAATTTGGTCAAATTGGTTCTTGTCCTCAACTGATGCTCGGAATTCTCTTCTTACACTTCATTTCCCAGAGCTCCTCAGAAAACTCCATAAGGACTCTGCCATGTGCCCATTCCTCAGGTGAACTGCCCACATGATCTTCAGAAAAACTCATAAGCTTCCTCTGGGACCTCATCAAAGGTGGGTTCTATCTGGTTCTATAGAGTAGGTAGTAACTCCGCAATGACGTCATGGAGCCAGTTCCTTTGATGTCTCCATGGGCGCTGCCATTTTGGATTTTACTTCTGCACATGCGCAGAAGCTATTTTTATTGCCACGCTCATGCGCTTTGCATGCGTGCTCAAGGCGCGACCCTGAGTGAACCGGCAGTAAGAAGATTCAGAACCCACTTCTGGACCTCATCAAGTTCTTCAGTCTCCTGGGGCAGGACAATCTGACAGGCCTTTCCCCCCTGTGAGGTGGGCTAACACCAACAAGCCAAAAGGTAATCAGAAAGTGATGTAACCATGGCAAACATTATAGCTAAGTAATACTCAACAAGCAATCTCTCAAAGTCTTTAAAACAACCATTTAGAAATCAGCTGACTTAAACTTTTGATCTCTTGTTTATCACAAGCATTCCAATAAAGCATCTTTCTCGCTATTTTCAAATTAGATTGTTCTACAACAAAATTTCTCTGGTGATTTGGGATCAAAACATAATTGTTTTTCTTAGGATATACATTAATCTTAATGCAATGTTCATTTTGGTAACATTAATTTTGCCCCAAAGACTTAATGGGAGTTCTAAATGTTGAGTCACATCTACTGAAATTGCATTTACAGTTTTAAACATATTTAGTTCAAGATACAGATTTCAAGGAAGATATAAAGCATTTTATAGTTTATATAAATTATAACGTTTATTTCTTACAGTAATATATAGCTGTATTAGATCATAAAGGCAGCCAATTAGACTTGTGGAAGTAGATGGTATATTGTGTTGCTCAACCATACTGCTGTATGACTTCAATAATTATTAAAGATGATTTATTATTATGTGCCGTCAAGTAATTGTAGGTTCTTAGTGACCACATACATGGATGGATTGTCTCCATGATAATCTGTCCCTAACCTGTTCATTTAGGTCTTTCGGCATTGCAATCATCTCTGCTGGTCATCCTCTTCTCTTTCCTTCCATCTTTCCCAGCATTATAGCCCCCTCCAGACAGTTTGGTCTTCACATAATGTGTCCAAACTTGGATCATTTAGATTGGTCATTTGTGCCTCAATTGAGAATTGTGGGTTGATTTATTTGATGATCTACGTCTGTCTTTTCTTGGCTATCCATGGTATTCTCAGAAGTCTTCTCCAACACCAGAAAATTCAAAAGCATCAATACTTATTTGATTTGATGACGGCACAGATTTTTCAGGTGTCATCCTTTTTTTTATTTTATATGGCATCCAGTGAGCTGATAATCACTGGAAATACCACAGCTGGTTTATCTCATAATCTTTCAATTTCATTTTGCAGATATTGATACTCTGTCTTCTATTCTACTATACCTTTCAATTATCCACACATTCTTTTTTTCAACCACAGTTAAATCAGGTGTGTTATGAGCCAAGACAGTTTGCATTTGGAAATTCCACAGTATTTTAACTTGCTTTTTATTTTTTTACTTTTTCAACTCTGTTTTCCCACCAATTTTTCATTACTGGCATATGATAATTTTTATAAGTTTGCATGAACTTCTTGCATTTCCCGAAGGTACGATCTACTCTTCCTTCTGCCTCTTTGCACAATCTGTACTATGAATCATTTGATGATTTTTCAGTTCTAACCTTGATTGTATTAATTTGAATAGCTTACTCTTCAGCAGCCAAAATCAAGACTTCAGATTCTTTTTTAACATTCCAGTTGTAAGACATTGTAAGGTTTTACCTTATCCACTTTCCCCTTAATCCTTTGTAGAGATTGACCATGTCTATTGTTTTCTATTATACGGTTTCTATATTCATGTTAGTTTCCTACACATTCAATAAGTTCTAATTTTTAACATCAAAGCTTTTATGTAATCACCCAATGCATGTTTTTCTTCAATGATTTGTGTGACATGAAGGAAAACTCTGTCCCCATATATTCTATCAATATCATTATAAGAATGTAATGCATATTTTTATTATAGTTGGTTGCACAATCATCCAGATATTTAGACTGGATTTGGCATTTTTATCCCCTTTAAACAGTGGCCAATTTTTTAGGTATTGATCTTCATGTGATCAAGTTCTCCCCAAGAATCTAGGCTGTTTTAATGTATTGCCATACTATATTATTATTGCTGTTAGGAATATTATAGACTATTGTAGTTCAACCCATTCTAATAATAAACAAAAAACCAATAAATTATTGGCAATGGTGATTAAAATAAACCCTATTATATCCAGAAACTCTATTATAAGATACCAATTTTTTTTAGCATGGACTGCGGCCATTAATTTCAAGTTGTCAACGTTTTAAAGGATAACTGCTGAACTAAAGAGAGAGAGAAAGATAGTGGAAATATTTATGGAAATAAATGCTACTTAATTTACGCTTCTTGTAAATCAAATAATCAGAAGCTGGCAGCTCAAAGGAGACTTTTTACGGATAAAGATATTGTACATGATATTTTTTAATAACCAGAATCTTGAGCAACTACATATTAAACCTTGTTTAGTCATTCATATAACAGAATATATTTATAACAGAATATATTAAAATCCATTTATTTTATGATATGCATCCCAGGATTGTTAACAATTCTTTGCTTAGAGACCAATCTATAAAATACAAGAAAAATGGGGGCCTTTTAATATTGCATTTAAAGGTGTTTCTGAAAAGGCAGACTGTGTAACAGATAGTAACACAGTTTTCCTAAAATGGCTATACAAAATGTTAATCAAAGGCAATTGACTAGACAGGGAAGCTTTTAAATCCAAGGTAAATGACATGGCCCAGAAGAAAATAGAAGGCTTGAATTAAGAGCTTAGCTGAATAGGGACATCTGCACCTCTGGCTATTTTCATCAACATAAAAAAAAATGCAATGTTGCCTTGCTGTGCCACAAGATCCATGCAAATGTGCGCGATGTCATGCTGCACATACAAATTGGTAGGATTTGCTTTCATCCCGCTCTCTCCCCTGGACACCACTGATCAGGAGGAAAAAGTGAATGCAGCTCACATGGCATTAATATGCATTAATTGCAGAGGCGAACAATCAGAAAAAACATACCGTAGCTGCATCCCACAATATCAAAACAGAATCACAGATCCCTAAGTTGAAACATCCACGTTTATTAGCCAGGGTCCTCCTTATAGTTTGCAGGTGTTAATTAAAGTGCATTCCCAATCAAGAAGCTCACAGTTTGCTCAGCGACAGACCTTGTTGCCGTGACACTCGTGATTACGTAAAATATAATTTTCTGCTCTGAAATTTGCCACACGGGAAGGCCATTACCCACTCCTACGCAAGGCCTTCCAATTAGCCCCAAAATTAATTCCATCTTCCGTGGTTTCAACGTAACAGCGATGGTTTTCAGAGCTCTGCAGATGGCATTCACCGTCGCATGGAGAAACCCTTCCTGACTGGATTTTAGTCTCAAGCTAGGGAAGGATATTATTATAATTATAACTTGGATTGTGATGGAAGTAGAAAAGTGCATTCTAAATGAAAAGACTTTTCAGAGAGTGTTTTCTTTTTGTCTTCTTCTTATAAGCACACATTTCATTCCATTGCTTTAAGGAAATAGCAGCGTGACCCCTCGGCAGCCCCCAAGGATGGCCCGAGTAGATGCTATCTCGGAGGGCAAATTCCGTATCTCTAAAATGAGCACATGAGCAACATGCTTTATAGAGTTGTTGCAGCGAGGTAGTAAGGATAATCGAAGATAGATTGTTATCCACTCTCTCAGCTCCGTGGTGAGGAATCATTCCATAAAGTAACAAATTACTGTAAACTCTTGAAAACTTTCAGATACTTTGAATGGAGAAGTCTCATAATTTAAAAAAAGACAAAACAAACCAAGGCATTTGGACAGAAAGTCTCCAAAGGGCTTTGAATCAATGTAGCTTTACAGAATATTTTCAGGCTATTTAATTGTGCAGGGAAATCTTGCTAGGCAGCCAATGATTCTGCTGCACTCCACCCCCTCCAGTGCTTGGACTGAGTGACTCTAATGGGACTGCAGCCATTTTAAATTATGTATTAGTTGAAGACCCATAGAAAACAAAAGTTTGAGTTCACAGCTTTTCTTAGCCCAAAAGACCAAGTGGTTGGCCATGGGGCAGTTGCTCTTTCATTGAAACTCCAGTGCTGATCCGGAACAAACTCTAATCATGATTCTAATATTAGTGTGGAGCTCTAAACAGATTAATATGATTAGCTTGGGTTCAGAATATACAATGATATTGCAGCTCCCTGATGATTAGCTTTATGTCAAACATTCTCTGATTTCTCTATTTGCCCTGAAAGTAGCATTTTCAGTGAAGGAAAAACATGGGTTGAACAATAATCCATTTCATATATGTGCCTTGCATCACATATTGAATTCATTCCTCCACCCTGATAGATATTATTTTGCTTTCCTCTTAAGTGGCTATCCCAGAAGAAGATACCAATGGAGTAGTACCTATGTATTTTTGGGATTAGACCTCTTATAGTTTCTGATTGATGTGCATATGGAAGTTCTCATCTAAAAGATCTGGAGAAAACCAAATTGTCCCCAAAGTAAATGCTTAATAAAATCAGTCCTGACTCTTGGTGATTTCAAGAGCATATCTATAGCCTTTTCTTTGCCACTGTATAGAAATGGTATGCCATTCCTTTCCTTAGGATGTCTGTTAGACTGGCCACTGGTTAGTTGACACCTGATACATCCAGGAAGTTTCTCTTCAGGTTTCTTTATAATATTGACCAATTCTGGTCCTGTCCAATGGATAACAGAACCCTCTCTCTATGAAAATCTGAAATTTTCACATTCAGCCCAACTTGGCCAGATGCTGCTTAGTTATGCATGAATTCCACTGGCAGCTATTGACACGCAGGTCCCAACATCATCTCTAGAAGAAGCAACAATTTCTTGGTCATCTGTGGGTCTCCACAGATTATGGAGCTTCCAGGTAACTGAGACCCAGAAAGGAAAAGGACAGGAGGAAGCCCCAGAACAAATCTGAAACAATATAAACAGAATTTTAAAAAGTCAAGAATAGGAATAAATGACCAGTTCTCACGAAAAGATGTATGAAAAGGTAAGTCATTTAGATACCTCTGTCACCTTCTCCTTGGCAGACTTTCTTCAGTACAATATAATGTGCTTGCAGTATAGCAATTGCTATATTAATATGGCCTTAGAATTCAGGAAGAAAAGAAGCACCATAAAAGACCACTGGCCCATTTCATTAAATTTCAGACAAGTCTAGAATAACCAACACTTCCGTGGTTACTCTTCCTGCCTAGCTTCCTTTTCCTTTGTCTTTATTTTAGGAAATCATATGCTGTTTTAACAGAATAACAGAGTTGGAAGGGACCTTGGAGCAGGGGTGGGTTCTAACTTACCTCGCCACTGGTTCGCTGCCTCCCAAGCCGCATGGGCGCACTGCGTGGGCGCGCGCATGCGCAGTAGAAAAAATCTGAAAAATAAAAAAAGGCTGAAAACAAGATGGCAATGCATGTGCAGTGGCAGAAACTCGGTTTCTGCGCATGTGCAGAAGAAAAAAAACCTGGAAAAAATGCCAAAAAAAAATAATCAAAAAAAAGATGCCGGCGTCCACGGACCAGAACCGGCTCTGTGACATCACAAGCAGCTTACTACCTACTCGGTAGAACCGGTCCAAACCGGTAGGAACCCATCTCTGCCTTGGAGGTCCTCTGGTCCAGACCTCTGTTCAAGCAGGATTCGTGAGGGCAAACCCATGGCACAGGTGCCAGAAATGGCATGCAGAGCCCTCTCTGTGGGCACCTGTGCCATCGCCAGCTGCTCTTCTGATTTCTGGCATGCATACGCATGCCAGCCAGCTGATCTTTGCATGTCCCGGAGCCCTGGAAACCAGCTTTCCAGGGCTCCAGTGTGCACGAAGACCAGCTGGCCGGTGCGCATGCATGCACCAAAAACCAGAAGACTAGGTGGCTGGCAACCAATGGACACCGGCCAGCTGGTCTCTGAGTTTCCGGGACTCCAGCACAGAAACGCACATTTCGGTTTGGGCACTTGGTGCTGAAATGGTTCACCATCACTGCCCTATATCATTTTGGACAAATAGCAGTCCATTCTCTTCTTAAAATCCTCCAGTGGTGGAGCACCCACAATTTCTGGAGGCAAACACTTCCACTGCTTAATTGTTCTAACTGACAGGAAATTTCTCCTTAGTTCTAGGTTGCTTCTCTCCTAGCTTTGTTTTCATCCGATTTAGTTGAGGGGATGTTCCAGGAGATAGGCTCAAGATCCAGAAGGACCTCAGCAGACTTGAACACTGGAGAATTGAATTTCATTCATTAGGCAAGAAAAACAAAACACAAAGGTGTAAAATAGGCTCAATAGCAGCAACTGCAAGAGAGATCTAGAAGTCCTTATGAACAGCTATTTAAATATGAGCCAGCTGCAGCCACTAAAAAAGCCCATGCAATCCTAGACTGCATTAACAGAGGAATAGAATCAAGATCACATAAAGTATTAGTACTGCTTTATAATGCCTTGGTAAGACCACACTTGGAATAGTGCATCCAGTTTTAATAACCACAATAGAAAACAACAGGAGTGTCAAACTCAAGGCCCGGGGACAAATCTGTCACGCGGGGTGCTTAGATTTGGCCTGTGGAAACAGCAAAAGGCCGACCCAGGGTGCCTCTGCCAGCGGAAACAGAGCTCAGGGAGGCTGTGCGTAGTCCTCCTGAGCTCTGCTTTCACTGGCAGAGGGCTGCAGGAGACTGTCACAGGCAAAAATGGAGCCCGGGAGGGCTGTCATGGCCGAAAACTGACACTCAATGAGTGACAACAAGCTGGCCACACCCCCTGGCCATGCCGGGTTCCCCCCAGGTCAAACACAACCCTGATGCGGCCCTCAATGAAGTCAAGTTTGACACCACTGCTCCAGAAGGAGTGCAGAGAAGAGCGGCAAGAATGATTAGGGAACAGGAGGAAACTTATGAAAAATGGTTGCAGGAACCAGGTATGTCTAGTCTAATGAAAAGAAGGACTAACAGTATGACATGAAAGCAGTGTTCCAATATTTGAGGTGATCCACAAAGAAAAGGGGATCAACCTATTCCCTTCTCTCCATCCGTTACTTCTTGTCCTGCCCTCAGGTGCTTTGGAGAATAGGTTGTGTGCTGAGGAATTCTGGGAAGTTAAATAAACAAAACGTAAAGTGGCCAAAGTTGGAAAGCTTTGAGCTAGACAGTGGCACAGACCTTCTACCCTTGATCTAGACCAGGGGTGTCAAACTGGATTTCTTCTAAGGCTGGATCAGCATTGAAGTTTTCTGCGGGTCAGCTGTGGGGGGCAGGAAATGGGACGGATGCCTACTACAGCACTCTGCCAGTCAAAAACAGACCGTGGGGGTTCTCACATGGCCCCTGCGGCCCGTTTTCTGACTCCATGGCCTGCTGCAGCACTCTGCCGGCTGAAAACAGGCCGTAGGGAATCATACATGCCCCCCCCCCCGTGCCTCATTTTGGCCAGCACAGGCACTGCGGGCCGGTCTTTTGATATTTCCAGGCCTCATGGGCCAGATCTAAGCACCCTGCAAGCGAGATCCGGCCCAAGGGCCTTGAGTTTAATGCTCCTGATCTAGACCAGGGGTCAGCAACCTGTGGCTCTGGAGCCGTATGTAGCTCTTTCACCTCTCAGCTGTGGCTCCATCACACCGTCAACGTGTGACACCCGCCAGCATGCGATTTATTGAGATTTTCAACCCTCAGTAGGCCAACCATGGATAACTCCAAGAAAATAAAAGTTTCAGAAGAAAACAGAACGTTTAATTCAACTACATAGGATAGTTTTGTGGCTGCTCAAGAAATAGTCAGGCGCAGGAAGGGTTTTGTGGCTCCCGGTGTTTTCTTTTCTGAGGGAAATGGGTCCGAATGGCTCTTTGAGTGTTTAAGGTTGCAGACCCCTGAACTAGACAGTGGCCCAGGCTTTCAAAAGGTCTTGAAGACATGGCTATCCCCCAGGCATGGGGTGGGGTGGGGTTTCAGAGGATCATCTGGAACCTGTGAAATGTTTGCATTGAAATGGCTGCATGAACATTTCTTCCTATTTTTGGTTTTTAATCTCGACTTCTGCTTGCCTGCTTCTTTTGTACTTTTGGGTCGTTTTGCTGGTCTTTTTCTTGCTGTTAGCTACTCAAGGTCACTTTTGAAGAAGGGCAGCTGCATCAATTGAATTAACTAAATAAGAGCTAACAACTAACAGCCTTGTGGTGCCTGTATTGGCAATGCAAACTGATGCATGCAAAACAAAAAACGGGGGAAAACAAGCCATAGCCGGAATCACATCCTCAGCCATCCCAAGTTAGTTTTTATATCTCATTTCTAGTATTTCAGTGCCATCTGGTGTTCAGGTGATTAAACTCCTGGAAGTTTTGAACAAAGGACTCTCACACTGATGGCACAACGTATTTCAAGTTTAAATGTCCAAAGCTTTGCCACATCCTTCAATCTTTGGCAAGGAAATGGGAAGTATTTCTAAATCCTGCTTGGTTTAGTGCGTACCCGGCTACCCCCCATGATTGCAGCCCAACAAAAGGCCTACAATTCCTGGCATATCGTGTAATGAAGGGGGAGAGTAAACTTGGGGGGGGAAACCTATAAAAAAAGGTACAGAAGCATCTCAATAAACTTGCCAGCTGTCTCTTCGGTGAAATCACAGGACCATAATTAAACAGGGAAACGTATATGTTTTACATGGCATAATCTAACCAGAGTAGAGTAGAGTAGAGTAGAGTAGAGTAGAATAGAATAGAATAGAATAGAATAGAATAGAATAGAAAGAGGAATAGGATGGGATGGGATGGAGAAGAATAGAGTAGAGTAGAGTAGAGTAGAGTAGAGTAGAGTAGAGTAGAAAAGGAAGAGGAATGGAGTGGAGTGGAGTGAGTAGAATAGAATAGAATAGAATAGAATAGAATAGAATAGAATAGAATAGAATAGAATAGAATAGAATAGAATAGAATAACAGAGTTGGAAGGGACCTTGTAGGTCATCTAATCCAACCCCCTGTTGAAACAGGAGGCCTGATCCTGCCAACATATTAGAGGAGCTCAGTAAGAGTGACAGAAAAACGAGGGGCAGATAGCAGGCTGGATTTATGTATTTATTGGATTTATAAAGCTGCCTAAAACAAACTGTGCTCTTTTCACTAGCCTTTCTCTAGCCATGGGATCCTTGAAATTCAAACTGGATAACTTTACATGGGTGGACTTCAACTCCCAAAATTCCCTAGCCACCACAGTTCCATTGAGAACCTGTATACCACACCTGGCCAATGAAGTATTTATTTTAATCTACTCTTATTCCATTTCATATTCTATTCTATTCCCATTCCACAGATAGTCTTTAACTTACAACCACAAGCGAGCCCAAAATTTATGTTGTTAAATGAGAATTTGTTAAGTGAGTTTTGCCCTATTTTACAACCTTTCTTGCCACAATTGTTAAGTGAATCCCTGCAGTCGATAAGTTAGTAACACGTTTGTTAAGTGAATCTGGCTTCCCCATGGACTTTGCTTGTCAGAAGGTTGCTAAAGAGGATCACATGATCTTGGGACACAGCAACAGTCATAAGTATGAACCAGTTTGCCAAGCATCTGAGTTTTGATCACATGAGCACGGGGATGCTCCAACAGTTGTAACTGTGAAAAAGGGTCACAAGTTGCTTCTTTCGCTGCCATTGTAGCTTTGAACAGTCACTAAATGAACTGTTGTGAGAAACTATATTCTACTCTATATCCTATTTTCTACTTCTACTAATTCTAATTCCGTTTAAAAAAAAATCTTTTTATTGAACAGTTTTTTCCAGTTTTATAATTAACATCTTTGCAACATTTCCACATGCCTCAATTATTTTATTTTTCCTTTTATATCTATACATATGAATATACATTATAGAGAAGCTAACTTAGAACAGCAGATTGAAAATACCTGATGATGGTAAATGTGATTTTACCGAAACGTTGTGCTAATGGCATATAGATAATTTATTTTGGTTTTCTTTTTCTCTTTCATTTTGGGCAAAGGAAATGGCGAAACCTTATTTGTTTTGGCCTGAAAACAGGATGGCTGCGTCTACCGGGAACTGAGCTATCCTTAAGGGAGGTATTACGTGTCCATTGAAACTGGAATTATTTAAAATAAAAAAATAAAAAAACAGGAAGAAAAACTCTCCTGGAGGCTTCTCCTTCTCACTTCCGTATTTAGGGGAGGAAGAGATCAGAAGCCATTTCCATCTGGGCGAATTTCCTCAGACATACTTTCTCCTGGAATCCATTCCAGGCAAGAGGATCAAATGTTGGGAACCTCGTAGTCCAGGGTTCCAGAGAACAATTTCCATCGACAGCTCACAGGGACAGCCTTACTGAACAAATCTCTGGAGGATTTTGGAAGGAGACGTTTCTCCTGCGATTCATTCCCGGAGGGTTGAAACGGGAATGAGATCCTTCGCAGGTTGACGTCTTGAGGACCACCAACAATAAATATCTAGGGACGTTTTGAGATGCATTGGACATTTGTCCCTCTTGATCGCAAGTTGGGTGAGCCCGTAAACTTCTTGCTACAAGGCAAATTTCCCTACCCAGAGTAACAAAACCAATTGCACCACCTTGTGGTTGCAATAACACCCCGCCAACGAGAAATGCAAAACTCCAACCTTTCTAAGGCAGCTCTTCGTTTCTCTAAGAATTCTGTGGAGGAAGAGTCTTCTTTTCCAACTTTGACTTTGGTCATTCCTGGGACAAGAGAAAAAAGAAAAAGAAAAGAAAAACAAGGACCGAAGTTACCTGCATGAAATATACAAGGGGTTCAATTTAGATCAGGAGTCTCCAACCAGGACAGCTTGTGGACTTCAACTCCCAGAGTTGGCTGAGGCAGGTGAGTTTGCAAGACACACAGGTCTCATCTAAGGACTAATAATCCCCAGGTTACTCTGGTATGTGGTAACGTGTGAAGTTAGGCCACTACAGGTAGTACAGTTTTGGTTGCCACAATGTAAAAAAGACGTAGAGACTCTGGAAAGAGTGCAGAGAAGAGCAACAAATGATGATTAGGGGACTGGAGGCTAAAAGATATGAAGAACAGTTGCAGGAACTGGGCATGTCTAGTTTAATGAAAAGAAGGACTAGGGGAGACATGATAGCAGT
>JANHFT010007227.1:48296-60409 GCA_032467955.1 Pseudoxenodon macrops | reverse complement strand
ATCCTATTCTATTCTATTCTATTCTATTCTATTCTATTCTATTCTATTCTATTCTATTCTTACTCCTACTCCTACTCCTATTCCTAATTCTAATCTACTCTACTCTCTACTCTACACTCTACTCTACTCTACCCTACCCTACTCTACTCTATCCTACTTTACCCTACCCTACCCATTTTATTTTAAATAAATCGCGCAGTTTTAGCGCGCTACTTATACCAAACTTATCCATCCGAGCGCGAAGTTCCTCAGAAGCCCACCCTCCCCTTCCCGTTTTCCGGGCTTTATTTCCAAGTGTGCCTACGGGAGAGCTCTCCGCCTTTAGGTTGCTTCTCAGCCATCCACTCATCAATATATTTGTTTTAGTTCCTGCCTAGTCCTGCCAGGCATCTTCAGCAGCGCGCAGCCCGATGGCGCTTTGGTAAGATTCTCAGAACGACTGAAGGGTCGTTCTTTTTTTTAACAGCGACCTTATAATTGACCTATTGGGATCGCGCGGTTGGGTTTCCAGCAGATCCGATCTGGGGGATGTTGAGGTAGAGCAGCAACCTCAAGGATTCGACTTAGGGCTCGTCGAGGGTGGAGAGAAAGTGGGGAGAGAAGGGTTGAGAATTCCAGCGGGAATTTGAGTGAAAATCGGAGCAATTACCCCAAGAGCCAAAAACTTGCTTCAACATTTGACACCGGATAGATCGCTACCTTTCCTGAAAGGCGACAGAGGCAAAAGGTATGAATGTATTAGCGAAAGGTATGCATGTATTAATCAGTGAAAGGTATGCCATGAATGCATTCAATATGATCTCTGAATATCATATTTCAATATTGTGGTTTCCCCCTTTCCCCCCCAAAAAAATAGGACTTCAGTGGAATTTAGCCCTGGAGCACAAATCCTACACGGACCAAGCGGGTGGGGCCAAGTAACTATTCTCCCCACCTTCACCCACCCACCCGCAACCTTTCCCTTCAGGTTTGGTGCCGTGAGCACCGTCCCTGCTGTGTCCCGGTCCTCGAAGTGAAGGAAGGGTTAAGAAGGGCAAAGGGGAGGAGTTTTCAGTCGGGACCAACGTGGGTGGCTCTCTCTGTCCAGCCTGGGCCTTCCAGCGAAAGGCGTCGGTCGCTTTCCTTCAATTGAGGAGAGAATTAGGTATCTTCAGGTGCCCGTCTCAGAATCATTTTGCAGGGAGGGAGGAGAGGAGAAGAAATCTCTCTCCATTTCGGGGAGTTAAGAGCCCGGCTGGATTTATGATGGAGCTGGATTCAGTTGGAGCTGAACCAACAGCAGTTTTCCAATCTGGAGAGTTTATAGGGAATTTCCTGGAGAGCGATGGGGTAGCAAATGGGTTTTTAAAGCTGCCCTTGCCTGCCCAACGTGCTGCTGGGCTAAGATGTGGTTGGCAGGGTTCACTCAAGGCCTTTAACCAGGCGAAGGCTGAATGTCTGCGTTGGCACTGGCTTGCATTCATTTTGCACAATGGGGATTGGGGTGTGTGTGTGTAACTTGGTGAGAGTCCTTTTGCATTGTTATAGGCGTCGTTCAAGGCCAGATAGTGGGGTTGGTTCAAGAACAGCAGAGTTGGAAGGGGACCTTGGAGGTCTTCTAGTCCAACCCCCCTGCTTAGGCAGGAAACCCTATACCACATCTGATAAATGGTTATCTAACATCTTCTTAAAAACTTCCAGGGTTGGAGCATTCACAACCTCTGGAGGCAAGTTGTTCCACTGATTAACTGTCAGGAAATTTGTCCTTAGTTCTGACTTGCTTCTCTCATTGATTAGTTTACACCCATTGCTTCTTGTTCTATCCTCAGGTGCTTTGGAGAACAACTTGACCCCCTCTGAGATATTGGAACACTGCTATCATGTCTCCCCTAGTCTTTCTTTTCATTAAACTAGACATATCCAGTTCCTGCAACCCTTCTTTGTATGTTTTAGCCTCCAGTCCCTTAATCATCTTTGTTCTTTTCTCTGCACTCTTTCTAGAGTCTAAATGTTTTTTTTACATTGTGGCGACCAAAACTGAATGCAGTATTCCAAGTGTAGCCTTACCAAGGCATTATAAAGTGGTATTAACACTTCACGTGATCTTGATTCTATCCCTCTACTTATGTAGCCTAGAACTGTGTTGGCTTTTTTGGCAGCTGCTGCAAATTGCTGGCTCATATTTAAATGGTTGTCCAATAGGACTCAGAGATCCCTCTCACAATTACTACTGTTGAGCAATGTACCACATATACTGTACCTGTGCATTTTGTTGTTCTTGCTTAAATGTAGAACCTTACTTTTTTCACCATTGAATTTCATTTTGTTACATCACGCCCAATGTTCAAGTCTGTCGAGATCTTTCTGTATCTTAAACCTATCTTCTGGAGTGTTGGCTATTCCTGCCAGCTTGGTGTCATCTGCAAATTTGATAAGTTCCCCATCTATCCCCTCCTCCAAGTCAAATGATGAAGATGTTAAAGCGTAAGGGAGGGAGACACACCTGTCTCCCTCCCAGCAAGTTCTGGAAAGCGGTTGCAAGTAAGTAAGATTATTCTGCAGCATATTTCCCATTCACTGCAGTGGCTTCTCAACCCAATGGAACATATCCAAGATCAGTGAAAGCAAAAGCAGATTTCAATTAGTTGTACTCTACTGGTTGATCATTTATTAACAAATCACTTCTAAGAAATGGATTTGATGGCTGATAAGTTTTCTTCTCTAACTTTAACTATTTTCTCTTTACAACATATAGCTAGACCCTCCAAATATAACAACAGAGAAATTCAACCAGTTTCTTAAATTCTAATTAACAATGAAAGTGTTGTACTAAATATAAAAATATATTCAGACAATATATTTCTATTGTTAAAATCTATTTTAATTCAGCAAATAATAACCAAGGGTGCCTTCCTGGGTCACTAAAGCTGAACCCATAATGATACGCTGATTAGGTATATAAAGTTATTAGACATGAGTACCTTTGCCTAGACAAGTCCTTCAGCAACATCTGACTTTAGCAGACTTGATATTATGTAGAAGTGCAAAGGAATTTGATATGTGATGGCAAACCTTTTTTTTGCTCAGGTGCCAAAAGGGTGCATACGTGCACCCACACCCATAATGCAATGACTTCCCCCTGCGCATACGTGCACAACTATCACCCCCCCGTTTCCCGCCCCCCCATGTACACACGTAGGCCTCACTGAAGCCTCTGGACTTCTGCTAGGCCTGTTGGGCCGTTTTTCACCCTCCGCAGGCTTCAGGAAAACCTCCAGAGCTTGTGGATGGCGAAAAACGGGCCCAATGGGCCTACTGGAAGTTCGGAAATGCCATAGGTTCGCCGTCACAGATATAGTAGCTTAAAATGTGCGACCATGAATGCATGTATATTTCTAGGAGAGAGTGGGAAATTATGTATGACAGTAAAGCACCACTGCTAACCTTCCTCAGCAGTCAACATTTGTATATAACTCCCATCATCCCTAGCCAACTCTAACAGAGATTTCTATTCTCTCTTGTCTTTATGGTCGGGACATATAAGAGATATTTTTGTGTGTGTCTACATTGTTGACAAGATTTCTTTGTTAAGAATAAAAGGCAAGGGTTCACTCTTTACACTGAGCTGCAAGTTAATATATTTATAAAAAGACTCCTCATGGAATTTTAAAGCTGTTAAACATAAGCCAGATATTTGCATATTAATACCACTGTACTTTGTGTTGATATTGGATATAGGATGAACTGGTTTCAAAAGTATTTGCCTGCGGTAGCTGCAGACAAAGGGGTATTCACAAGTGTGGGAGGACTGAACAATTTGGAGTACAAATGTATTTAGTTAAACAATGAAACAAATACATATGCCTGAAATCATTTAAATATGAGCCAGCAGTGTGCTGCAGTTGCCAAAAAAGCCAACACAGTTCTTGGCTGCATAAACAGAGGGATAGAATCAAGATTACGTGAAGTGTTAATACCACTTTATAATGCCTTGGTAAGGCCAGATTTTGAATATTACATTCAGTTTTGGCACCACCATGTAAAAAAAAATGTTGAGACTCTAGAAAGATTTCAGAGAAGAGCAACAAAGATGATTAGGGGGACTGGAGGTTAAACACATAAAGAATGGTTGCTGGAATTGGTATGTCTAGTTTAATGAAAAGAAGGACTAGGGGAGACATTATAGCAGTGTTCCAATATCTCAGGGGCTGCCACAAAGAAGACGGAGTCAAGCTATTCTCCAAAGCACCTGAGGGTAGGACGAGAAGCAATGGATGGAATACTAATCAATGAGAGAAACAAACTAGAACTAAGGATAAATTTCCTGACAGAATAATTAATCAGTGGAACAACTTGCCTCCAGAAGTTGTAAATGTTCCAACACTGGAAGATTTTAATAAGATGTTGGGCAACTATTTGTCTGAAATAGTATAGGTTTTCCTGCCTGAGCAGGGGATTGGACTAGAAGACCTCCAAGGTTCCTTCCAACTCTATTCTATTCTATAAATTAGAACAGTTATTTTTAATCTTAGAGCCGTGATGGCGAACCTATGGTACGCGTGCAAGGGGTTGGCACACAGAGCCCTCTCTGTGTGCCTCCGTCGTCAGCTGCTCTTCTGGGGCACTGTAAAGCTGAAGACCAGCTGGCTGGTGCGCATGCGCGCTCCGACCACCCAGAAACCCAAAGACCAGCTGGCCAGCGTGTGCATGTGTACCAGTCAGCTGGTCTATGGGTTTCTGGTGTTCTGGTGTGTGTGCATGCATGTGCATACATGCATTCCAGTTTGGGCACTCGGTGCCAAAAAGGTTCATCATCACTGTCCTAGAGTCTTCTCTACATGCTTTTCAAACATTTTGACAAAGGTGCAAGTAAAATAAATGTCAGACCATAGTACTAGACCCACGTACCTGTTTCTACCTCATGTTAATAATGCAGCTTTAGTCAGAAATATAAGGCAGATATATATATTTAGATATAGATATATAGAGAGAGTGTGAACTTTTTCAGATAAACTGCAGTTTTCAACTAAAAGTAAAGATACAGTAATCCAGCTTCTGTTCAGGCCAATACAGGTTGTTCTTGTCTTACAAGCATTCTTTTAGTGACTGAAAAACAGTGCACTGAAAACCTGTGACTTATGACCACTTTTCACACAACCATTGCAGCATCTCTGTGGTCACTGGATCAAAATTTAGACGCTTGGCAACTGGCTTGTATCTATGCAGGTTGCAGTATCCCAAGATCATGTGCACACCTTTTGTGACAAGCAAAGTCAATGGGAAGTCGATTTTCACCCAATGACCATGTTATTTGAATTAACAGCTGCCGTAATTCACTTAACCACTGTGGCAAGAAAGGTTGTAAAATGGGTCTAAACTCACTTAAATAACTTTCTTGCATAGCAATGGAAATTTCGGGCTGAACTGTGGTCATAGGTTGAGGACCACTTGTATGGTATAATGACCAATGGGTAACCACATAAATGTATTTAATAAATAAGTAGGTAAATAAATAAGTGCATTGTTTTCCCACAGTCCAAAATTTAGAATCCTTTGCCCAATGCTATTATATTATCTTGCAATATACTGCCTCAATATTAGTATTAGTCAATAGATTTCTTTATATATGCAGATACTCTTGTGCTGAGTTTGAACATGAGGTTTCTGGGATATATAATTGTCATGAGTATTGAGATATAATAGAATAATCCTTTTCTGATTCATATAATGTATTTAATGCGCAAACATTCATATTTCTGTGTTTTCAATGGTATCTTACTAAATCATTAATGGTCCATGCAAATACAAATTTAAAGGGGCACTATTCTTGTGTGGTTGATTTATATAATTTAGTGAACTGAAGGAGAATCAAGGTTAAGTTAAAAGCTTATTGTAGAATATTCAATTATAGTTAACTTGCATGATCATGTTTGTCTATGTGTGCAATATTATTATTTCATTCTCATATGTGTACTGTTCTCCACCATGTTCATACTTCTGGTATCCGGAAGCCAAATGGGGCCTAACCATTTATTTGATCATATTTACTGGTATGGATGAATCAGAATGTTATTGCTTTCTGGTAAGGTATGGGTACTGGGGTTTTTGACCTACTTCTAGAAGCAGAACTGGTTCCAAATCACACTGTCAAACCTGAGGGTGAAACTGGAGCAAATGACATCATAATTTACCTTCTTTTTATTTGTTATAGTTTCCTAGAACAGGGGTTTTCAAACTTTTCCAGCCTACAGAACCGGTTAGCTTCCTTTAATTAATTAATTTCTGGAATCCCTGAAGGAAAACAATGTGTCACCATGAGCACAAACACCCTTAAGGGATGGAGCTTATGAATGTCATCTGCCAAGTCGTGTGGCCTATCAGCTGTGCCTTAGAAAAATTGCTATAATGCTCCTCGCTGCTTTTGAGTTAAACCTCCTCCTCCTCTTCCTCCTCCTCTTCCTCCTCCTCCTTCTTCTTCTGTTTTTTTTTAACTCTGTAGTCCTAAGATTCCATGCAACAGAGCTTGAAAAACTCCATCTTGGATGTCTGGAAATTAGGATTAATTGTAGGATCTACAATTATAGATTGGCAAATGTGGGACAATCCATAGTTGAAATATGGGACATTCTTTTTTCTAGCATATTATGGTTTCCTTATTCTACCACTCTAATACTGGTAAAAATACTAGTCAAAGAATCCTTTTCTGAATGCTTGCCTAGTGAGAACATACAATGGTTTAATATAATATTTTGTAGGGGGAATTCTGTAAGTTTATGATGGGTGGAGTTCATTCTTTCTGGGAACATGGCAGAGCCAGGAGTTGTCCTGTCCACTCTCAACATTTGCTCTAGAGAGCTGCAGGTAAGAAGCAAAGTGTTAAAATCGTGTGATATAAATGGACTTCTACTCATCAGATTTTTCAATTTCAACAACACTCTACCAGAAAGATTCTGTAATAACAGATTTAAGAATAAATGAGAAATAGAAACTAGCTACCTTTAGGATACATCATCATTAGCATATAGCTTTGTTACATTAGCCAGGAGATTATATTGCTAATGCAGAGTAGTAGTATCGATGCCAGTTTACTAGCTCTGTTGAGGTATACACTTATGGGCTCCCCAAGGTGCGCCACAGGAGGGCAAGCTAGCTTTGCATCAGGAAGAAAGATGAGCAGCTCTTCCTGAATCGTCATCCTAGGCCCGCTCCCACCACTGGAGTCACCTTGCAAACAGGCATTGCAACCAGGAAGGTTCAGAGCCAGCAGGAATCTGACCACCTGCACAAAGCACCAGCTCGTCTCCCCACCAAAGTGGTACCTATTTATCTACTCACATAGAACATGCTTTTGAACTATTAGATAGCAGAAGCCGAGGCAAGTTATGGCGCTTCGCCCCACCACACAGTGCTAGAGCTCGAACAATTGGAGCAAAGCCCATACCTAGCATCATTAAGCCAATGACTATCGCATCTCCCATTTAGGATACAGAAAAGAAAAGAAATATTTGATTGGAAATATACCATTTATTCTGTATTCCCTACAAGATATGAATAGAAATCATGAATTCATATTTTATATAATTTGTTTATAATTATGGTGTCTAAAATTTTAGAAATATGTCCAATGTACTTACCCACCCTTCTCTGTAGTCTGTATGATAGCAGCAGTATAGATTAGAGATGATGCCAAAAACATTGTTGCAATGCTGGTTTTCCATCTCACAATCATAGCCCAGGCCACACACAGAGTGTGTGTGTGTGTGTGTGTGTGAGAGAGAGTGAGAGAAACAGAGAGACAGAGAGAGACAGAGACAAACAGAGACAAACAGAAAGAAAGAGAGACTTTTAATTTCCTGTTGTATTGATTTCTCATAAGTTCATTGTTTGTCATTATTGTTGACCGATTTGTTAGACTATAGTCTTCTAGTAAGACTTTGTCCATGCTAAGGTCATTGACATGTTCTATCATTTTCTTTAACAACAATATTGAATTAGCTTGCCTACTTTTCTCTTCCAGTGGTTGTCTAGATTTTTGCACCCTGTACAATCCTATTCATCTGTAGATTTTTTTTGTTGCCTTTCTACTTTAGTCTGTAGCCCTGGTACTACAGGCTCATTCTTGGGTTAACCAGGAGAAATCATGCTTAGCCCAAAGAAGACTTGCTTGATGCTGCTCTATAATGGCTTCTATTATACTTCAAAATAACAACCAAAGATTCCTTCTCTGATTGCTGCTGCAGTTCATTTAACTTCCTAGCCACTGACTTGTATGTGACAATATTTCATAGTAATTGGAGAAGAGATGCTCCACAGAAATCTTAGCAGCTACTTGTTTGAAGGGAAAAAATTGTGTCTAAAAGGAAAAAAATGTTTTTAATATCATTTTAATTCTTATCTCAGTTGAGTTTGACATAAGGTGGACTGCTATATAAATATTATAAACAAACGAATAAATAAAACATGATATATGATTTGCTATAGCTACCTTTGTTTACAAGAAACAATATCAATGCTTTATAAAAGTGATGTATGATTCTGTGGCACAAATGACAAATCTTTGTAACAGCTGAAGTGGCACAGTAGTCAAAAAGCTGAGTATGAATGAAGAAGTACTTGAGATTTTGAAATTTGCCTCTCTCTGAATTTCTGTGTGAAATTCACTTGCTTCCCTCATATTTAGCTCCTGTAAACAAGGGAAGTTCCAGAGTTGTTAGACTCCTCAGTGTGTTCCAGGAGTGAAATCCAGCAGGTTCTGGAGAACTGGTAGCAGACATTTTGAGTAGTTCAGAGAACCGGTAGCGGACATTTTGAGTAGTTCGGAGAACCCGGCAAATACTACCTCTGGCTGGCCACAGATTTTGCAGTATCCTTCCCCTGCCACGTCCACCAAGCCACGTCCACCAAGCCACACCATGCCCAAGCCACGCCAACAGAACCAGTAGTAAAAAAATGGATTTCACCACTGGTGTGTTCCCTTCCTGTAGAGTAGCCCCCGTCAATTTGGCAACATTGTCTGCTGGCTATGGAGTGCAGCATTGTTTTCTCTTATTGCTTTCTGTTGTTATTATTGCATTGAATGGGAAATGGCTACTTCTGTAGCCAGCATGTGCTGCCTGTGGTTGGTATTCATTACCTTAATTCTGGCCATTATATTAATTCAGATGAAAAAAAGGTGGTTCTCAGTGCAAAAATCAAGAAGCTGTGGCTACCAATGCGGGTGATCATTAGGGGTAATTATGATATTATGCTACCAAATATAGCGTGCAATTTTTTGGATGCCTATTTCAGAAAAAGTCCCGTGTTTAAAGGAGTATTATGATTTTTTCTTTCTTAATGAGATTACAAACCGTGACTCCTAAATTTAACCTGCCTAAAAGTTATAGCTGTAGATGAAAGCTTTATAATGGTGTTACATTCTCATTTTGGGACACACTTGACATAAATCAATAAATAAGAACTGTGAAATAACTGAAACAGTTTTATTGTGTTGAGTCTGGCCACAAACCGGAATTAGGGTCCCTTATTAGAAGGAAAATAAATTCTTAATAGTTTGTGGAAATGCTGCAGATTTGATATACTGGTAGTTAGATTTCAACCAAGTGTTTGACAAATTATCTGATGGCATTCTGATTAGCAAGTTAAGTGTCAGCTACATTAAACATAATTAATGAAAGATGAAAAAATGAACATGAAATTCAACAGAGATCATATTCCTATTTAATTAATCAATCAATCAATTAATTAATTAGTTTGTCAAACATGTACAAGATAACAGGTATAAGTATAAACATGGACATGAGTACATGAAATGAGTACAAATAAATGGGGACATTAGGACAGGGACGGTAGGCACGCTGGTGTGCTTATCCATGCCCCCTTACAGACCTCTTAGGAATTGGGGTGAGGTCTATGGTAGACAGTTTAAGGTTAAAACTAGAGGGGTTTGAGGAAGTAACAATGGAGTCAGGTAGAGCATTCTAGGCGTTGACCACTCTGTTGCTGAAGTCGTATTTTCTGCAATCAAGTTTGGAGCGGTTAACCTTGAGTTTGTATCTATTGTTTGCCCGTGTATTATTGCAGTTGAAGCTGAAGTAATCGTTGACAGGTAGGACATTGTAGCAAACACTTTTGTGTACTATGCTTAGGTCAGACCATAGGAGACATAGTTCAAGGTTGTCCAAGCCCAAAATTTCGAGCCTGGTGGCATAAGGGATTGAAGTGAGGTGTGAAGTACACTTCTCGTGAAATACCTCTGGACCCAATCGATGGTAGTAATGTCTGATATACAGTGTGGATTCTAGGCAGACGAGCTGTATTCTAGGATTGGTCTGGCAAAGGTTTTGTATGCCCTAGTTTGCAGTACAATGTTATCAGAGAAGAAGCTTCAGAAGATTAGGTTAGCAACTCTTAACCCGCCTTAATAACTGGCATGACTTAGAACCATAATTCTGGGCCCAGTTACAGATATAGGTTGAGGACAACCTGTACCCAGAGGAGTGTAGCTCCCATCAAGTAGGCAGGACAGACATCTTTCTGAGATGTTCTGGATTTTGACATTGATCAAGGAGGAAATTTATGAGTTCGCTAAGACTGAATGCTGATTTGATGGCACATAATAATCATTCATCAAGTGATCAGGAAATGGTCTTGATGGCTTCAGGGGTCTCCTCCAACTCTATCAGCCATGGTGGAGCTGTGGTTAGAATGCAGTATTGTAGGCTAATTCTGCACACTGCCAGCAGTTCGATCCTAACCGGCTCAAGGTTGACTCATCCTTCCAGCCTTCTGAGGTTGGTAAAATGAGGACCAGATTATTGGGGGCAAATATGCTGACTCCGTAAACCACCTGTCAACTCTGAAGCGAACCTGGCTGAAGCCATCGTTTGCTGCCTCATAATTGCCAGGATCTCTGGGAGGGGGAAGTAGATTGACCGACTATCAGTCAAAACAAAAAAGTTTTCTTGTGGGAATCAAGGTCATCCCAATAGGTTGCAGTTGAAGGAGGAGAGGAATGACCAAACAGCCTGCCAGCTACTTTCATTGGACAATGTGACTGGGGACATATGGGGAGGGAATTATTTGCACTTTTAATTAGGGAGAACAGTGCAGGAAGTTTTAGAGTTGGTTTTCACTAGCTATGCTGATATGTTGTATCCAATAAATATGTTCTTTGAGGAATCTACCTGCCTCAGAGTTCTGTTTTTGATGGATGCGTTCCTCGGAACGCTGACACCACATAGAGAGGGCTGTGAAGACTATGAAACAGTATACAGGAAGCCCTTGACTTACAACAGTTCATTTAGTGACCATTCGAAGTTACAACGGCATTGAAAAAAGTGACCTAAGACCAAATTTTCCTACTTATGACAATTGCAGCATCCCTATGGTCATACGATTTATATTTAGCTGCTTGACAATTGACTCGCATTTATGACATTTGCCATGCCCTCGAGTCATGCCACCCCCTTTTGCGATCTTCTAACAAGCAAAGTCAAGGGGAGAAAACCAAATTCATTTAACAACCATGTTACTAATTTAAGAATTGCAGCGATTCGCTTAACAAATGTGCTGGGAAAAGTCGTAATATGGGGCAAAACTCACTTAACAATTTTCTCACTTAGCGACATCAATTTTTGGCTCAATTGTGGTCGTAAGTTGAGGGCTACCTGTATACCTAAGTGCTATTGCTGTGATTCTATTATTCCCTCAGCCATCAGGGCTCAGTTGTGCATGGATTAAATATGCTACGCAGACCTTGTTCCCACGTCTGACTTGGAATTACAACGAATGCTGTGAGTGATGTTCGGTATTTTTCGCAGAGACATCTGTCATTCAGTACAGATCTCCTTATTCAGGAATGTTGTACCATCTTCCTCAGGGAGCCTTTGGCATTTCTGAGAACAGGATTTGGGAAGCGTTGCTATATGGTAACTAATAGATCACTTGTGTTCCATAAATGTTAAACAATCGTCAAGTGTATGTGAACATACAAATAATCCATGAAACCCTGTTCCACATTTTATTTCTTTCTGAAGAGAGAGTGGAGGGCCGCAAGGAACAGCCACACGGATATTTTAAAATAACATGATGCAGAATAACAGAGTTGGAAGCGGGGGTGGGGCTGCTGGGGGGTC
>JANHFT010007227.1:32052-48196 GCA_032467955.1 Pseudoxenodon macrops | reverse complement strand
TGCAGTTGAAGCTGAAGTAGTTGTTGACAGGTAGGACGTTGTAGCAGACAATTTTGTGTACTATGCTTAGGTCAGACTGTAGGCAGCATAGTTCAAGGTTGTGGGTTTGTGCAAGCCCAAAATTTCAAGCCATGTAGCATAAGGTATTCTATTGTGAACAGTGTAATGGTACCTCTGGACCTGCTTGATTGTATTAATGTCCGATATACAGTGTGGATTCCAGGCAGATGAGCTGTTTTTGAGGATTGGTCTGGCAAAAGTTTTGTATGCCCTAGTTAGCAATACAATGTTATCAGAGAAGAAGCTTTGCAAATGTAGGTTAACAACTCTTAATGCCTTTTTGGCAATGCTGTTACAGTGATGTCTGGGGCTTAGATTGCTTGAGATCTAGGTCCTTGACAGAGTGAGGGTCATCTATGAGGTCATATCCACCCAGCTTGTATTTGGTGTTTTGATTTTTTTTTGCCAATATGTAAGACAGAGCATTTATTCATTGAGATTTGGAGTTGCCAATTGTTTGACCATTCTGACATATAGTGAAAGGTCACTTTGTAGGGCAACAGTATTCCTATGTATTCACAAAGGAAATACAATTCAAACATGAAAGATAGCTTGCAGGATACCTGGTGTTTTAATATATTTAAGCAAAAGACTGGTTTTAAATTGAATCCGATTTAGAAGTGACATATTTTTAGGCTGCATTCAACTGAAGTACAGTCTCCAAATCACAGATTCCACTTTGTTCTGCTACACTCTATAGTATATCTAGTTGAAGGACCTATCTTTAAGAAAGAGGAACACAAACAGGTTGAGAAAAGGTCAAGGATGCTCAAGAAAAGGGAAGTCAAATTATATGAAGAGAAATTCAAGAAGCTGGATATGATTGATCTTTAGAAGAGGAGATTGAAGAATGCTCTCATATCAATCATTTCTAAAAGGATGTCACATACCATTATGTGTTCTGAGATTGCAGAACTTGGAATAATGGATTTAAGATACAGAAGATAGATTCTGATGGACAGAGAAAGCAGTTGCCCAGAGTAATGGTAGTAACCTTCATTGGACCTGATCTTGTAGAAACAAGATGCCAGCTGTCAAAGATGATTTAATTTGAATTTCGGCACTAAGCAGGAACTTGAACTCTCAATTGAGATGTAAAAAAAGAAAGACTTAAAAATAATATAATATCATCTTATTCAAATACCTGAAAGGGATGTCACTCAAATGAAAGTCAAGAGCTATGCTCAGTTGTCTGAATGCAGGAAAGACTGGATTTAAATTGGAAAGGCAGATTCCAACTCAATTAGAAAAATATTATGAACATTAAGAGCAATTTGACAACCAAATATCCAGAAAGCTCTGGGCCTCCTTATCATATATACACATGGAGATCAGATAAACATTTGTAGGGAATACTTTAATTTATATGTCTGTAGTGAGCCAAGGCTGGATTCCTTAGCTTAAACTGTCTCTTCTAAATCTATCGTTTCTGTTTTGTAGCCAAGATGGGGTTCAGTTTCCAGCTCCATGCGTAGACTGATGGTCAATGATAGAAAAATTGTGCTTGGTCTTTGTGAAATTCTAGTGACTTCTAGAATCTCATATTTCTAGATGCAGCCAGAAGGAAATAAATGTACCAGTAGGTCACTTGAATGGCAAGTGATCCTGAACTAGGCTCCATTGTTAATATTGCGGCCACCTTTTTTTGCATACACAGTCAAGATCAACGCTCTCTAATTCATGGTTTGTGGACCATAGGATAATCATTCATGTCATTTTCTGTAGTTTACCTAAATCCAGAATTGCCTACTTGCCTACAAGGCCTAGTGAAGTCATATCAGAAAAGTCTGCTGGCTCACCAGCTTCTGCACCACCTACAGTCAGGATTGTTCTGTTGACATTGAGTTGTTTGGTCCATGTCCCACCTCTGAATTTCGTTAATGAAGCTAAACTGAAAGAGATAAAAAAATTAGCATTTATAAATTACAGGAACAGTTTGTTACACAAACTAAAGGAGTTTCAGATCCTTGAACAATCCTTTCAGCTTCTTTCCACCCCATTTGCTACAGAACCTGACAGAGTTGCAGAGGAAACACAGGTGGGCTTAATGGAAGTTCATTGCGCCACCATTTTGAAGCAGAAAAGAAAGAATCGTTTTTATTTAATAAATGTAGTTTAATGGCACATTCTTTTCCCTTATTCTTGATTTACTATTAATAGATTGAAAAAGCTTCCATGCTTTTGGTCCAGAAGGGTTTTAGATACAGAGAAACATGTTTTTTTCCCCACCTGTGTTTAGTAAATCACGAGTCAACATCATTTATCTGTTCTTCTCTATGCTGCTGAAAGCAGTTGGGGTGGTAAACATAGTTGAAGGGCACAATTCATGTGCAGTTCCTTCTGGACTGTATGTTATGGCCATAATTCAACAAACCTCAAGGGTCTTTTTATCCCGTCTATACAAACTGATTTGAGATTATTCTAAATAAATAGCACTTATCTATTCCTTATAGAATATGAAAGTCACCCTCAATATTGAACCGAATGAAGCAAATACCTCCTAGTTGTCCCCTTTGATACAGATTGCCACATCCATGGTCACACCTTAGGCTGGTATGCTGCTTTCAGTTTGTGCCAAGTTTTTGTATTGTTTTGTGTGCGTGTGCAGGAATAATATGTGGAAAGGATAGCTTAAGACACAAACATTCTTACACTGACTTACTGTGGGTAAATGAATACCGGGCAGCAACATTTGCTTCAACTTGGTGCCAGTGAAAATCTGTTGCGTACAATTTGCTTTGTGGTTGAACTTTTTTCCCCGTCCTGTTGATTTCAAATGATACAAATACGTTTCTGGAGCACAATTTCCTTTCTTCTAATTACATGGATTAATTCCCTGAAATAACCTGTCTTGTGGGGGTGGTGGGAGTGGGGATAGATTGGTCTTTTAAAAAGAAAAGCACAGGCGCACACACACACAAACAACACACAAACAGTCTCAGAGGGAAACCAATGTCTCATCCATTAAAAAGACTCTCTTTTGTTCTCAGGACACAAATCTAACCTGGTTAGACTTGTTTTGTTTGTGCGTGAAGGTGTGAGTTGGCTGGCTGTATGCAAATATTTGCAAGCACTGTTTTTTTTTTAAAGTTTAATTTTAGAAGATCCAATCAGAATAACAGGAAGTGACCTAAGGGATTCCACAATTGGACAGGTAAGCATTCTAAAAGATGTTTTAAAATTAATAACACATCCATTTATCTTCACTGCTACGAGTGAAGTGATAGCCTGCCACCTATGTTTACTTAATAGCTGACTTGGCCACTCTTTTTACTTTTTGCTCTTAACTAAAGGATTTCCGCAACAGAATCAGCAGCTAAATGAGGTAAGGGCTTTTTAACTTGGTCTCTCCTTCAGTTTTTGTCCCTTTCTTAAACAACCACTGGGATTGGAATTTTTAAAAAATGCTTAAGTACATGAACTGTTTAGCTCTGATGATAAACTTTCTACTCTGAAAATGCAGGTGGAATTCTTTGATCAAAAGTTGTTGAGCTTGTTAAAGAGTTTGGCTGCCATCCTGCTATTTGGCAGCTTGAAGTTCAGTGAAATCAGTGAATTTAAAGTGTCATAGCTATGTGCAAGGTGCAGCGATTTGCTCTGCCAGTAGAAAAATAGAGCACATTTGAAGTAAAAATGCTAATAATAATAATACTTTAATTTCTTTATTTTGACTTTTGTATGCTCAGCTTTGATACAGTCACTAACCTAAAGTAAAACAATCAAGGGGGGGTAGGGGGAGAATGACAATTCTTAAGAGTTGTTTGCAGCTACTAACTTTTAGATAGACTGAATTCTTGGATGTTTCTTGATGGTATATTTTTGAACTATGAGCAGACCAGAAGTCAGATCTGTTGAGTACGTTGCTCTGAGTTTTCTGAAACATAGGAGATGCTAGTTTTAGTAATATTAGAAACTTACAAAACTATGGATCAGCACCAAATGATATGTTTGCCTCTTCAATAAAATCTTGGGTGAGGTAGTTTATGGCTAGCATCGCTAACCCTGGAATTACTAATAGCTGCGTATTATGAAATTTTACCGAAATGTTTCCAATTCTGGTCTGATCTCAATCAAAGAAAAAATTCCCGATGATCTTGCCCAGTCTTCAGAAAAATACTTCTGGCTGCTTTCCCATCAGTTCCATGCTCTTCATTATTTCTACAGCTTTATATACTTCGAATTTAGGAACTTTAGCAGAATGGAATAACAGTAAAATAGGGGATAGGATTTAATTTTGATATACTGTAAAATGTGCCCATTTCCAATGGCTTTCATTGCTCTTTTTGCCTGAGTAACTCCAAAACATTAGAGATGGTTTAAATTAACTTGACAGTATGTTGTAGTATTTTAGAAACAAACTGTGCACTTAAATTCCTAGTCATTTTTGATGGTTTGCTATGGTGGTTGTCTAATATCTATTTGAACAAGTGCAATTTTAGTTTTTAGTTTTTTTCTTGGCTTATTTATGAAAAGAGATTGAATGTATATTCTGTGTCTGCATGAACAACTTGGATATGCAGTATAATAAGCAATGTTTAACATTTTCATTTGAAGTTTAATATTAACCAGAATTCTGAGGCTGATAATTTTTATTGATAGTTAGGAAATAATTTCTATCAATGAGATAGCAAAGGGAATGTTGCTTTTAATGTTACATAAATTCAGAATAGATAAATGTCTTTGGAGACAATATCAAACTGAAGGCAATATATTCCTTTATGGAATAGTTTTTTTTACCACATTATTATGATAAAAAAAGGAAAACAGAGTCAGCTTCCAGTTATTTTTATTTTGTGCTAAAAATGTCTTTTGCATTTTTGCCCCCTCCACTTTGGCCCAGATCCTATGTGCGTTTAGTTGGAAGTTAGTTCACTCAGTATAAGCAGATTCACTTCTGAGCCAAACTAAAAAACACTGCAATAAATTAATATTTGCTTTTAATTTTTTTAAAATCTAATGTGTATATATAAGTTGTTATTTCCTCTTTCTATCCTTTCTACAGTTCCCTTTTTACATTTTTCTATGAATTATAAGGGCAAAAAGGTAAACATTTTACGTTAAGAAATGCCTACAATCACTCAATACAATTGCATACAACAGACATACTTCCATTATATTGTATATATTGCCCAAAGTAGTATTTAAATTAAAATATTCTATATTATGTTATTGTCATCGCAAAGGATGGCTGATACTACAGTGAGGTAGAAATATAAAATTGTTTACAAACATGAGTTCACATTGTCTAGAAATGTGACACACACACATACACATTCCTTGGGATTATAATTTTTCTTACATATGATCAAAAGTATATGATTAAGAAAGCTAGATTTTTCTAATAAAATATGGAAAATGCTAAGGAATATAGAACTACTGGGACAGAGAGCTTTCCTTGTGTTCTACAACATAGTTATAAAAGCTGGACATAGCGAGCTGATCAGATGGTGATTAGTCTACCTAATTTCCTTGCATATGCTCTAATTTTTCTATACAAAAAGTGGTCATATAAGATTGTGACATGAGAAAGCCACTTCTATGCCATTGTTGTTGTTTGTAAAACGTTGCAATTGAGGACATGTAGTGAGGTTTTCCACTTTTACAATTTACTTAATTCAAGGGATTATACAAATCCGCAAAAAAGGCCACTAATACAGACAGAGAGGCAGACAGGCAGACAGACACAGACAGTGTAATTGTACTTCTTGCATTAATTCATCATTCCTTCAACAGATTCAGAGGGAATCCAAGCTGTATTTGTATACAAATCCCTTGAAAGAACTCTAATTTGAGACCTTCTAAGTGAACTAGAATTTGAATTTTCCATACACAGATGTAAACTTTTATCTATTAACCTATTAGAATTTATTTCAGTTGACTGAGCACGGTAGATGAAAATAACTTAGAGTAGATGAAAATAACTCAGGGTAGATGAAAATAACTTAGGGTAGATAAAAATAATTTAGGTTCAGCCAAAGAAATCCTACTATAGATTTTTCTTCTGAGTAATCATTTCTAGCATTGCTCTGAAAAACAACATTTTTAATTATCATGAAAACCAATATGATTAAACTGATGTGTAGTGTTGAGTCTTAACCATTGATATCTGTCTTATCAATGCACAAAAATGTGGTAAAATTAGTTTTCTTATTCTTCATAATTTAGGGTGAACTCCACATGAACTTTCTTTTCACAAAGAATTGACTTCTCTGTCTAAATACGGGGAATTCACATAGGGCATTGGATCATAGAACACATAATTATTTTAAGACAAATAATATCTCTACAACAAACATAGCTTTCTCTAAGTAGTCAATTTGTGTAGTCAGCATTTAAAGGCACAAAGTAAACAACATTAAATTAGATATAGAAGTTGACATCATACACCAACAGATGTTAACTATGCTAATAATAGCTTCATTACCAACTAGAATTCTTTTAAAATGAAAGCACTTGCCTATATGAATATAAGACAATTCTTAAAACGCCTTATTTTATCAAGTTTGTATTAAATTCTGTCATCCTGTAATATAAAACAGTTTAGTTACAATAAATATGGATTGGAGATTGTTTTCATTTCCAAACTTCCAGTCTAGCTTAACGTCAATGTATACCACTCTTTTTGCAAACCCCTCTCTTTTGATTTTATTCATGAATACAGTCACTGTTCTGTAGTAATGGAGGGGATTTATATTTTTGGGTCAAGAAGATGGCAGCATTTGAAGACCTAAAGGCTACAATGGTGAGATATATCATAGGTAGAGGTGGAATCCAACATATAGTAGCTTCATATACTGTACATAGGAAAAATGTAATGTAATAACCTTTCAATCTGAATTGGATAGTTGGGACCACATTTCAGTATTAGAGTATTCTATTAAATTAGAAATCTTATGGAAAGATAATGCAGCACATCTTTTTTTCCTAAACGAGATCTAATGAATAGAATATTCAATTGCCCTATCTATCTATAAACAAATTTAAAGGTGAAAGGTACTAGTTTTGAAAATTAAATTATTAAAATATTTTGTGTAGGGCTAGCCTTTTATAAAGCCGTAGATTCTATTTTGTATAAAAGGAATATCTGGTTCAATCTGAGGCATTTTCTGCAGAGATGATGAAGAGCTACTGATACAAAACTAGGCACTATAAAGTAAAACTGATTAATAAATTAAAACATGGAAAGTGTCTTCCTAGATCACTGAATCTCACGGGATTTTGGTAATTTTACTTCTGAAATGTTATGGGAAGTTGTTATAATCTCAGGAGATTTCATGGGAGAACACCGAAATCTCACAAGATTTTATGTGAACATCAAAAAACCGTTGGATTTTGTGATCCACAAATTATTGTGGCTATTTATTAATTCCTAAATTGAAATCTTCATGGTACTGATATTTGGGAAAATATCTGTCTGACGTAGACCACAGTGCACACTACATGTGTTGATGGTCTGATTCAACATATAGCAATTTGTTTTCTGAAATTTGTGGTCTTCCTAGGTAATTCTCTGTTGTTTTATTATAGCATTTAAATAAGACATCTATGTTTGTCTGATTTGACATAGAAATTAAATGATAATTCAGTTATAGCTCTTAATCTGTCATAATAGAGATGCATACTCAAGTTTGAAGAAAGAAAAGGAATCACAACTATATTATTAAGTATTTTGTAAAAGTAGTGGAAGCCCCAATGAAGTAAAATTTGGTAACAATTAATAGCTATAAAAAACATAGGCAAATTTGGTATAATTTGCATGAATATAATTGAAATAATACTGTGGTATATTATACTAAGTACAGTAAATAAATCATCCCATAACTAAATCCCAACATGGTACAAATAGAACACTTAGGTTACGTATTTGTTTATCAGTCTTTACCTATTAAAAATAAAATTAGCAAATGAACGGACAAATTGAGTTCTTTATATTGATATTCTATAATATCATAAAGACAGAGCCATTTTCACTCATAGCATTCAATGTGCTATTTAGGAACTATTTAAGAGTTGCCTGCCAAATTATGGAAGTACCAAGTTCCCAACTCATATGCAACAAGGCTTCTTGTTGGTTCTACACCGTATCCAGATCTGTTCTACAGAGCATGGGGTTGAAGAAGAAAGGAAAAATCTGTTACATTGATGAATGCCATTCTACTAAGGGAATGACACCACTGGTGTCACTGGTTATATATAGCTTAAAATATGTTTTTAATATGAGCATAGGAGTACTGCAAATTAACTTATGTGTAGTCCTTAGCTACAACAAAGATACCACTAAGAACCAAGTTACATTATCAATGGTAATGTAGATGTCTCAATGTAATAGCAGAAGCTTATCATAACATATTTACAATTAGAGCTTTCAATTTAAGACAATAAGTACATGAAAGCTGCTGATAACATGAATAAATGCATAGGCACAAACCTTGTTAACAAGAAAGAAACATTTAAATTGAAAAATGTTTGTAAGAGATAAGACAATGATAATAGCAATGTTAATATATACATATAATAAAATTAGGATTAACACTGTAGACTACAGTATCAATTATAAAGTGGAAATAAAGTTTATAATAAGGTGGAAATAAAGCTATTATCTGTAAAATGCCCAGAAATGGGCAGTATCTAAATTGTATAGATAAATGGATAGATGATAGATGGATAGACAGATGTCAGAGATAGATAGATCGATAGATCGATAGATAGATAGATCGATAGATAGATAATTAGGTTCTAAATCACTTTTCTATTATGAGCTAGAATTCTTGAATTCCTGAATTCTCTTCTAGCGGTAGTGCAAGAGACAAGAAATAGACAACTTAGAACTTCTGAGTTTTAAGTTCTAAGCTTAAACAACTTAGAACTTCGCTGGCTTCGGATCAACCTAAGCATAGTACATAAAATCATCTGCTACAATGACCTTCCTGTCAATGAATACTTCAGCTTCGATCAAAACAATACAAGAGCACACAATAGATATAAGCTCATGGGAAACCGCTCTAAACTTGATTGCAGAAAATACGACTTCAGTAACAGAGTAGTCAATGCTTGGAATACACTACCTGACTCTGTGATTTCTTCCCCAAACTCTCACAATATTAACCTTAGACTGTCTACTATAGACCTCACCCCATTCCTAAGAGGTCTTTAAGGGACATGCATAAGCACATCAG
Organism: Pseudoxenodon macrops; assembly: GCA_032467955.1. Taxonomy (NCBI): domain Eukaryota; kingdom Metazoa; phylum Chordata; class Lepidosauria; order Squamata; family Pseudoxenodontidae; genus Pseudoxenodon; species Pseudoxenodon macrops. Next base: position 38,960 of record JANHFT010007227.1, on the reverse strand, counting down.
CGTACCTACCGTCCCTGTCCTATTGTTTCCTTTTATCCGAATCTACCTCATATATGTATAATCTTGTCAATACTTGTATCTGTTTTCTAATATATGCTTGATGAAATAAATAAATATAAATAAATAAATAAATAAATAAATAATATAATACTGTCTCCAGATCTAGTATTTAGGCCATTTAACATTTTAGTGAGAAATTATTTCAGATACTAGGAAAAGATTATTACTCATGATAGGATAGTTGATAGACAGGTTGGTTTCTCAGTAATCCACCAAAAAAACCAAGGAATATGAGTAAAGGATGGCCCGTGAGATTTGTTCCCCAGCAGATAATTCAAGTTGTATACTTATATGGTCAAGTATCAACTTGTTTTATTATTATTTTCTTATGTTTTTAGCAAATTTTCATCACTTTAATTCAAACATTCTTTTATGTTAGGCTTTCATTTCATTGCCTTTGAGGGAGTAACTAATTTATAACACTGTAGCATTACTCTTTCGTGTTATGGAAAAATCAGCCAAGATGTTGTGGTTAGAAAAGCCGGTACACCCAACATAATTATCTCCAAATTTGTCTTAATGGTTTTGACCAAATATATTATTATTATTACATATCATTGTGGTACAATTGCACAAAATTTCATTAATAAAAGCAGGCGGACAGATATAGTACTGTCTAATTGGTATTTTAATACTTTCTCTCCCTCTTAAGTTTTCTTTGCAACGATAAGTTTTTAATTATGTTAAAAATGACTGTTATTTGGTAGAATTACATATGTAACATATAAAATATCTGAGCAACAGAATTTGGTGAGAAAATCAAAGGAGAGGCTCCTTTGATTATGGTGTGTGCCTGTTGTACAATCTTTGAAACTTTTATTTATTTATAAATAAATAACACACTTTTAGGAGTGTGTTTTCTTCTGCTGTTTAGGATAGTTATAATTATTATATTGAGAATGTGGTGGGTTTTGTTATAATTATACATTCTGGATGTATAGAATGTTGTCATCAAGGCAAATGGCATAGCTGCAGTCATAGCCTGTTTCAGACACGGACCTCCTGTCAAATGAATTTTATGGAAAGGATGCTAATACGTGCATGTTCTCTTTATTTGTAGCTTTATCTAAAGCAAGAATGGATAGTTGAAACGAAGAGCACTTCTTTTTAAAGCATATTTAGTTTGTGTATGGCAATTGTATTCCAAGACAGATCAGGGTGAGGCATTTTCTGGATTTCCTATGGCAATGGCTTTGAATCTGTAATTGTTGCTGTTTCCTTTCTTGTACTCCGACATGTTTGTTATCTGTCACATAACAAAGGAATCTTTGGTATGATCCATAAATTTACCACTGGTGCTCCTGGATTTGTTTTGTTAATGATATAGTTAGGGTTTGAACCTACATAACTAGTGATACCAGAATTTTGGTATTTAAACTCACAGGTGCTTTTGGTAGTAACAACTTTAGCCCTGGAAGCTGCTTCTTCAGGCTGTGGTTATGCAACTGCCATTTTGATTCCTTATTTATATAATTTAAAGAAATAAAGATGAAGGCTTGGTTCTGATTTCTTCTCTAATCATTTCTTGATGCATTTCCATGCAGAGATGTGTAAGATGAGAACATCGAGAACGTTGATGTTTTAAAAATATTTAAGTGAATTTAAGTTTTAAGTGGAAATGTGTTTATTTATTTAACTTCATAGGAACTCATGAAAGCCCATTAAACTGTTATACATCAGCAACCAAGAAACAGGCTGATATATTGAAAAGTAAACAATGTGATTCCATGTCCTTATGGTCTATTAATAGTGGGAACTTAATAATTAATCTTATTCTGAGTCATAAGGGAGACTAACCAATGCAAAATAGAATTAGGTTTCTATAGTTTTAACCTAGCTTACTCCTGATTCAGTGCATATTTGATTGTATTCGTAAGATCTGAATTCAAACATTGGGATAGACTCATTTGTAAACTCTGACCTGAAAGTAAAATTCCTTTATTTTCTCATGTTCTGCTTCATTTATTTTTCAGTGGCAATACTCCATGTTAAAGATCTGTAGACATAACTATTTAAAGCAAATACTTTTTTTAGCTGGGGAATTGGGGAGCTTACTTAGAATACCACAATTAGCTTACATTGTCATCACTTTCGTCATGGTCCTTCCTAGTGATTCTGCAAAATTGTTATACAGCAAAAGAAAAATAGTAAACAAAATTTGCTTACACTTGTTTTATAATACAATCCCTCTTTGGAGGTACTGAATATTGTATTTGTCCTGTCATAAACTGCTTCTTCATTTTTGGCTGTATGGAAAAGTACATAAAATACTATGACGGAATGAGTACAGTTTTAGATATACATCCTTTTCTTTGCTTTTTTAACTTTCAAATAATCTAGCAAGTTAAAAGTGGGTCTAAGCTTAACTCTGATAAGATGAATATATCAAATTTAAACAGCATGTGTAATAATGATGATACTGATAATAATAATAATAATAAAGATAATGTTGCCAACTCAAACAAAATTACTTGGAAGATACTGACAAGGTAACAGAAAGCCATGCCAACAATCAAATTAACAGTTCTGTTTATGGTACGTTTTACCTTGACAACTTGTTTCCAGTCTTTTGATATATAAATGCTCTATTGTACTGCTGAATCCATCTTACTTTTGGTAAGCCTGCCAACAGCTTTACACAATAGGCAGGGAAGCTGTTTTCTGCTGCTGCAGCAGCAGCAAGAAAAAAGCAATTTAGGTTGAGAAATGTTGCTTTCAGCAGCTGATTAAGCAATCCATTTTTCCTTTGGCTGCTAAGAGGAAAGGGCATTCACTTAACTCCTTTTAATTTCTGAATTTCCTTTGGATCAAACCTGTGGCTTTAAGGATCCTTTTCTTTAGGATGGTGTTTCCCTGGCCATTCACATGAGAGCAAGTGAATAAAGATTACTAATCAGAATAGAACTGGGAAGGGATCTTGGAGGTCTTCTAGTCCAACCCCCTGCTCAAGCAGGAGATATTATACCCTTTCAGATAGGTAGCTGTTCAGTCTTTTCTTAAAAACCTCCAGTGCTGAAGCACCCACAACTTCAGAAGGCAAGTTGTTCCACTGGTTAATTGTCCTCACTGTTAAGAAGTTTCTCCTTAGTTTAGGTTGCTTCTCTCCTTGATTAGTTTCCAGTCATTGTTTCTTGTCTTGCCTTCTGGTGCTTTGGAAAATAAGTTGATGTCTTCTTTGTGGCAGCCCTTCAAATATTGGAATACTGCTATCATGTCACTCCTAGTCCTTCTTTTGTCTAGAGTGATCATACCCAATTACCCTGCAATGTTTTTATCTCCAGGCCCTTAATCATCTTAGTTGCTCTTCTTTGCACTTTTCCCAAGGACTCAACATCTTTTTTCTAATGTGGTGACCAAAACTGGATGCAGTATTCCAGGTGTGATTTTACTAAGGATTTATAAAGTGGCACTAATACTTCATGTGATTTTGATTCTATGCCTCTGTTTAAACAACCAAGGGTTGTATTGGCTTTTTTGGCTGCTGTTTAAGTGATCGTTCACTAGGACTCCAAGGTCCCTCTCACAGTTACTTTGTTCCCATCACCTGGCTGGGAAGAAGCACTGAATTAATTTTTCCCAGAAATTTTATTTCATTTATGCTTTTTGTTATACCTTACTCTTCAGAAGAACACCGTGTACTGCACTTAAGATAGGATGATAGGTTTCTCTGGTGGCTGCACTAATTTGTAAGGTAGGGCTGGGTTCTCACCCAACAAAAGAAAGCCATAAAGGGAATATTTATTCCAATATATTACTATTTGAATTGGAAGGAAACTCCCCTATAGGACAAAATTGTAGTCAAGAGCAGGCAAGTGTATTTGTCAATGGGGGACAAACGTCTGAAACTTTCCTACCGCCTTGGTCCTAATCCACAGCATGTTTCCCGTAACTTGTTTTTTCTTAGAAAAATTAACCTTTGCTAATTGCAAGAATGGTAACAGCCTCAAAACATCTCTGACCATTCCCTCATACTACACTGCTTATTAAGTATAGAAAACTCCCTGCAAATCATTGCTAATTGTAAGTCTAACTATCTTTTAGTGGCCATCAAGTGGGATTAAGTATCTTTTAGTGGCCATCAAGTTTAACAGGCCTGTTCACCCTCAGTAATTAACTTGAGGAAATGTTTTGGGATGTTTGCCTCTGTTGGCTATCAGTTAACTAAAAAGGATGATCCCAAAAAGCTTTTAACTGAAAGATTAAGTCCTTTCCCTTTGTTATCTCCATCACTTCAAAAATCTCCATACAGGTGCCTGAACTGTTTTGTTTTTGAGTTAAAAGTAGCTAAGAGAATAACTGAAGTTGGGAACTCCCTAAATTTATAAATGGGCATTATGGACTATACTGTATAATTGTCTTTGTTTTCCTAACAATTATTAACAAAGAGTAGATGATTTCCATTCATACTTGGGTTTGTTTGTTTGTGTTGTTTTTTTTGTTAATTTCCACTTCCTGCTACAACTTTCCATCTATGCAGTTTCCCATCTATGCCACATTGTCTGCCCTATGTGACATAGGGATGGGTGGGACAGCTCATGGAAATTAAGATCTGTCCCATCAAGGATTACACTTAAAATTATAGGATTTAAATAAAATTAAACATGAAAAGATGAAAATTACTGCAAGCTATAGAAGACATAAATATTTTCAGGATGACGGGTAAATTTAATTAAAATATTGATGTTCTGTATATCTTCCCATGATTCCACCTTTATTACCTAATCTTTACGATTAAAGTAGATTTTTCAGCCCTTTGTTCTGCCTCTTATAGCTCCTTCCAAACCAAAAAATATATGCTGATTCCTTTCCAATCTTTTGCCTATTTGCTATGTCTGCTATGGCTTTCTTTCCTATGAATTGCATCTCACAATTCATATTTCTTCCTTACTGTCCATAATGTTTCCTTTTATGCTGCGCCTCTCATAAGTTCCAACTGCAAGAGCTTGTGTTTCTGAATGAAAAGGAACGAGAACCAGGAAATGAATCTCCTGTTCATTGATCTTAATAGTCTAGAACAAAACAGTCAGAGATTCTATCATCATTCTTAAGCATTCTGTGACCTAGTATGTACTTCATCTTTTGCTTTATTAATGAAACTTCGAGTCTGACTGATCCTGTTTAGGAGTAGCCTTTTCAGTTTTCAGACTTTGTTTTGTTTAGGAATTATGATTCTAATCACCACCATCAATGTCTAAGTGAGTTGAATCAATTTATTTTCAACATATGATATATATGTTAAAAATAAATTATGTACTCGCTTTGCTTGCACAAGCACGAAGCTGAAAGCACCAGCCTGAAGATGACGAGTGGGACCTCATCGAAATGTCGTCAAGATATTCTCAATCTTACAACCTTTGGGAAATAATGTTCTGCCTAAGATTTTTAAGACTTTGTTTAATATTCACTTAGTGTTTTAAAACTTATTTTACTATTGGAGATTTTAGAATGTTCATCTGCAGCCATTTATGGTTTCTGTTGTGCATGTTTTTTGTTGTTCTAAAATTTTCATGGTTATTCATGAAAGTTTGAAAAAGCCAAAGAAAAGAATCTCATAGTAATGTAATGAGAAACTGGAAGCCAGGGAAGATAAGTATTCTGAAGAGATGATTATACTGTACTTTGAAAAAAAAAACCAGGACATTCAGATACATTGCTCTTTTGAATGTGCCAAGGTCCTCCCATTTTGCTTTTTTTATTTCTTGGCATGGTACTAGGGGTATTTATTTTTACATGGAACTATTCAAATGTTTGAATTAGTTTTAAGTATCCAGGACTGATGCATTTAGTATAAGCAAAAGATTCAGGAAGCCAAAATTATAAATATTATTTATATTTTAGAACTTATTGTCTCTTAGAATAAAATGTTGCTTTATTTATTTGCTTCAATTTCTTACGTTGTGTTGCCCAGCTACTAAAATAAGTTTAAAATGCTATGTTAGATGCTATGTACTAAATTGGGATATAAATTGCATGTGCATAAGCGCACCAGTGTGCCTACTATCCCTGTCCTAATGCCCCCATGTATTCGTAAAATATCATGTACTCATAACCATGCTTGTACATCTTATGTATTCACAATCCTGTTTATACTTTGTCTGTAATCATATACATGCTTGACAAAATAAATAAATAAATATATAAAAGTAATGTGACCAGAGGCACACCTTCCTTCTCACCTGCCCAGCTGCTACCCCACCCTACTGTATTTATATTTTAATTAAAATACTTATAAATTGAAATTACATTATTTATAATTTATTAATTTAAATGAAGTCAAAGGGCAAGCCAACTTCAGCACGATCTTTATTTACAAGAATAATTATGGAACTTACTCATAGGCATGCTTAGAAAAAATAATGCCAGGCATCTTCAGGTATTTTGCTGGTAATCATACCCATGTTCACAATGAAAAAGAGTTGAGCTGCAATAGTGGAGAGCTTCTGGAGAACCAGAGGGGAATTGGGTAACAACTTCACCAGTTTGTATTCAAGTAAACAAGTGTTATGACTAATCATCCCGACTCCCATGGCAGCCATTTCTGTGCATTTACTTGCAACCCAAAGGAATGTGAGAAGAAAATAAAGGAAAACAGCAGACAACTCCGTCAACAGAATAATCCCTGAAAACCAAATGGAACTGAACCAAATTTAGTATCAGGGAAGACACTAGCCAAAGAAAGATCGAGCTTGAAACTAGACTGGGAATTGGGGGGTGAGTCCCCTCTCCACAGTTCCCCATACATCCCTATGGGAGAGGTGGATAGGAAGCAGCCTGCTGTAATTGTTGACTACTTCATTTTAAACACTCCCTTCTCTTCTCCTGGGCACATCACCCACCTCAATTCTTCC
>JANHFT010007227.1:21611-31952 GCA_032467955.1 Pseudoxenodon macrops | reverse complement strand
CTGCTGTAATTGTTGACTACTTCATTTTAAACACTCCCTTCTCTTCTCCTGGGCACATCACCCACCTCAATTCTTCCAGTCTGCACATAGGGGAGAATAGAAGTACACCCGTAGGTGTATGCCACGCATTGCATCCAGATGGCCCCACTGCTAAGAGGCTGGGAAAAATTCCAAAGCCTTGCTTAGCATGCTTTCTCTACATTGGGAGACTAGAAAGTCCCTGTCTCTCAGAGAAACTACAGCCTCGTCTAAGAATTCCAAACATGTAAAGATTGCCAAAGAGGCTTAATTAATAGCACAGGTCAGGAATAGTAGAGAGCTCCTGGAGGACTCAAGAGCCTACAGATTCAAGAAAGCTAGTCTGTCAGTATAATTTTTTTTTATCCTTGCTTATATTTTTAATTCTACTTTTTTGTTCTTCTGTTGTTTTATTGGGTACAAGTACATGAGCTGCACTAGATGCCAGTTTGCTTTCAGGTTAATTCAAGGCGCGGTTATCATCTTTAAATCCCTTCATGGCATGGAACCAGATTATCTGAGAAACCATCTCGTCCTGATTGCATTGACTTGTCCCACCCCATCAGGTAGAAAGGGCAATGGATTCTGCTAGTTGAAGAATTTTGATTAGCAGGAGCTAGGAAGAGAGTTTTCTCTGCCACTGTTCCCGCCCTTTGGAATATTTTACCCTAAGAGATGACGTGATTGGACTTTCAGAAAACTCTGAAGTCGTGGCTCTGCCAATTAGAATGGCAGTCTAAAAGTGTTAGGTAACCTGGAGGGGGCTGATGGCTTGAGCTCACTCCTGCCTTAACTCTTTAGCCTTGTTAACTTATTAAATTTGGTTTGTTTCTTTTTACTTTTAACCTGTACGTTTTAACCTTGCTTTTAGACTCTCTTTTTACCCGTGCTTTTAGTCTTGTTTTTATATCATTTTGTGATGTTTTTAAGCCACCCAAAGTCAGTTTGGTGAGATGAACAGTGCAAAAACTTGATAACTAAACAATCAAAGGAATGAACAAATAAATAAACGTTTGTCTTAAGTGCCATGCTTCGGTTTCCTCTAAACAATCCTAGGAACATTTACTTCAGACAAAAATCTAATGAAAAGCTAAATCATAGCCAGAAGGTTATATTTTACTGTTTATATAAAACTGTTTCCATTTTTAAAAAAAGCAGATTTTATAAAAGCTAAAGTCAAACTAAGCAAAGGAGAGCCAACCCTACAATGCAAAGTTATGAAATTCATGACCTGAAAACTGCTTGTGGCATGCATAACACATGTGTCATATCTATGTATGTGTTTTTTGTGTATACTATGTATTTGTGTGTATGAATTCATTTTTTTGAGTAAATTCAAATTATACAGGAAGATGGCATAGCACATGCATTATCATCTTGACTCAACAACAACTTCACGTCAGCATGCTAACAACAACTAGGGACAAGTGGTGAAGTGCTACACAAGGCAGAGAATAGATCCTAGCCATTCTATCAGAAATTACAAGATTATGATCTAATGAAGGGAAGTATTAGACTAGATGCTTTTCTAGAGAAAGGTCAAGGGAACAATTATCTCAGCCTTGTCCATTCCATGATTGGATAGTATAATATATTCTTTCAAATAAGCATGATGTGCCAGAGTAAAGGAAACTAAGATTAACCAGGATTATCACAAGGAGCCAAGGATTTCCAACCCTGATTTTTTCCCCTATAACTCAATATATATAGATTCAGAGAAGAATTTTAGAAATGGATTCATCCATTGCCTAGCTATACACATTTGCCAGAAAGGCACATTTGTTTACATTTTCCGCAGAGACAGGCACTTATTAATAAAACGTTAAATCTGGCACTAGGACAAGGGCCATATATTCTCAACAGCACTGAACACTATAAATATTCTCCTGTTGGTTTATTTGACTTATAGTCTGCATTTATACCTCTAATATGTGTTCTTCTGCTATGTAAGCTAAAGACCTCCTCCTAAACAAAACAAAACCTGAGCTGAATAAGTCATTTCAAACATTTTTGTCTCACTTCCAATTTTTAAGTCTTGTATTACATGTTTGCCTAATTTGTAGATCTTTTGTTCAAAGGGAAAAGAAATATAAATGTTTCTTTTGCATGCCGAAATTTTGAAAAAAAACCTACCCTCATCTTTAGGGTAGAGCAGGAATGTCAAACTTGTGTCATCATGATGGCATCATGGGATGGCATGATGGCATCATGGGACTTATCGGGACTTCCCCCCATGATGGCATCATGGGATGGCATGATGGCATCATGGGACTTATCGGGACTTCTCCCCCTTCGCTGAATCAGGTGTGGGCATGGCCAGCACATGAAGCATCCAGCCCACGGGCTGCGACTTTGACACCACTGGGGTAGAGTGTGTGCTAAACCAGCAAATGCTATAATTTTTTCATAAGAGCCACAGTGGGACAGTGGTTAGAATGCAGTATTGCAGGCTACTTCTGCTGACTGCCAATTGCCTGCAATTTAGCAGTTCGAATGTCACGAGGCTCAAGGTTGACTCAGCCTTCCATCCTTCAGAAGTTGGTAAAATGAGGAGCCAGATTGTTGGGGGCAATAGGCTGATTTTGTAAACCGCTTAGAGAGGGCTGTAAAGCACTGTGAAGTGGTATATAAGTGTAAGTGCTATTGCTATAAGGTTTGATAGTTGCCCCACACCTTTATAACAGGATCTATAAAATCAAAGACATTTAGTGCTGATTCTTGTGTTCAGCATAACTCAGTGTGAATCCAGGCCACTGACAATTTCTAAAAGACATAAATGTACAATCCTGGTCTTACCTACAATCAGCCTATTAGGAAGTCAACCTTGTGTTTTTTCCCCCCTTCAATGTCTCATAAGTCATGTTTTCTCATCTGTGTCAATTCAATCTGGTTTTCAATCTGCTCTGGTTTCATTGTAGACAAATTTTCCTCATCCTCGCATTCTTCACTTCTCTTGACTTTTTAATATTTTCATTGATAGAATAATGGGACCATGAAATGATAAGCTGTTTTTTGTTCATTTTAATCAGGAGAAGTGGTTCTGCCACTTTACCCTTCTGGACCAAGTGAAAAGAAAAAGGATTAAACAGGGCATTTTCTGGATAGTTAAAGACCAGGTCAAGAAATGGATATACCACAAACTCTAAAAAAGCCTTTTATTGCAGTAAAAGAGAATATCAAAATTGTAAAAACTGGTGCAAATTTTTCTCTATCCCCTCTGATATTTAATAAAATCAAGGTGGAGTTATATTTAGGTTCTTTCTCATGCTGTTTTCTTTTAAGCTGGCTTCATTTCCAGCTGGTTTAAACATTGCAGTCCAGGAACTTAGCTAATGACAAGGTCTTAGTTAAAACTTTCATTTGGTGGTGCAAAAAGATAGACTGAGACAATCCTTTTTTTCAAGTTTCTTGGAATGATTTCTGCTTTAGGAAAAAGTTTATGTATAATAAAGCTAGGAATCCTGATGTGGCAAGCTGAGCTGAATATCTTTTATCAAAATAAGAGCTCTGGTTTCAGATAAACAGATTTTTTGATAAGTATGCCAATATGTTCCGGAGTTCTAACATTCTGTAACTTTTGTAGTGGGAAAGGAGTAATAGTTATCTGTTGGGAAAATTATTTTCAAGCTTCAGTGATAATTAGATATTTCTTAATGTCAAATGTTATTTTTAATACAAAGTATTAAAGCCAGGGCTTGCCCAAGAGATTTTGCTGCTTGAAATGCCACTTAATGTAAATCATGGTGCAGAATGTGCTAAAGGAATATGACATATGGAACAGAAAAACTGCAAAGCATCTTTCTCAATTTCTGATGGCAATAATTTGTTGGCCTTTCATTTTACTTGTTGTCTAATGCAGCATTTTTACATTACTTAATGGGAGGATTAGTACTGACTAAAGGAACTAGTCATATTTTAGGAAGCTGAATGAAATGGCATGGAAAAATATGAAGGAGACAAAGCATCTTGAATGCACGTGCATGCACATGAATATACATGCATGTGCACACATACATTACATAGGTAATGTCTAGTGACTACAAAATCTCACTTCAGCCCATTCATTGACTTGGAAAATAGTCTAACCTTCCAATCAACCTTGGGTTTGAACCAGGAAGTTTATCTTCAACTTGAGAGCATATTCAAGTCTTAACTCAGAAATCATAATCTTTCTTTCATTGTAATTGGAAAAAAATAGCAATATCTTCATTTTTTCATAAAATTGAATGAATGATAGTTCTTTTTTAGGGAATGAAGTATGGTAATATTTATACCTTTCAGTTCAAAATATTATTACATACATTTTTAAACTGTAATTGCTGACAATGATGTCTTTGTTTCCTGTTGGAATGAGATTAAATATTTAACATTGCCCCTTTTATGACAATGAAACTTATTAGATTTAAAACAAATCTTGCTTTTTGTTCAGGACCAACCAATATGTAATTTATTTTTTATTCTTTATTTTGGTAGGAAATTGTTGTATAACATATTACAGCTGTTAAATAAGGAAACTGCATCTTTTGAGAAGAATAGCAGCACTAAGAAAAAATAATTCTTTTGGAAAGGAATAGAGTGATTAAGTTCCCTGTCCAATGTGCATGTGTAAATTGCAGGTTCTGAGCAATTTGAAAATATTCAGGGAGATTCAATGTAGTGAGTTTAGTTGTGATAAATTGCAATTCAAACCTTCAAAATGTCTCTTGTGTTGGCAAGGGAAATCACTTTAGGTAGAATGTTCTGGAAAATTAAATGACAGAAGCCCGGGAACATCCAGCATTTTTCTAGCCCTGCATTTTTCCATGGACTCCAATAAAATTAATCCTGGATGAGCAAATTAGGAAGCAAACAGAGTTTTGGATTAAACCTTCACAAAACTGACAGTGATAAGAAGTAGACATTATCCTGGATATAGACTTCTTGAAAGTGGAACATAACTTGTGGATGATGGACATACCTAGAACAATGCAAAGGATGAAACTACAAAGGGATAGGGAAAAACAGCAAATGTTATCTTCCTCTTCTTCTCCAGAGGGTGATTCAAATTTTATCCAAGCTTACTTTTTATTTCTTGTTTTGATATTATGACAATATTAAGAGATTATATTCAAGATCTTCAACTAATGAATACAGTCTGCTGGCCAAATGCAACATACTCATAATATTTCCCAAGCGGCATATAAATGCATGGAATTATTTTATGTAAATTATATATTTGTTAAAATTATTTTGGTATCATTTGCCTTGATGGGAAAGTCCAATAACATTACTTGTGTTTTAACGTTCACCATTATGTTTTATACTTTTACATGTTGTTTTTTACTTTCTGAAAGGAAAAAAAAGCACATTTCCTCTGCTATTTGTTTTTGATTAATTCCTTCATTCTTTATGGGTGGGTGTTGTAATAACGTGTGTCTGTGAAAATCAAATGTAATCATGTTTTGCTATTCACTGGGGAGGGGGGCGAGATCCAAAAAGGAATTTTAATAATGTGTTTTTAACAGGGTAACTTTTGATAAATGCTTGGCGTTGCTTGTTTTGATAGGATATTCTTGGCAATTGTGGGGGAGGAAATAGTTCAAGTTAAGTGAAGCTGTTTGATGCATTTACAGATCATGATTTTAGAAGGAACTGGCAGAATGAGTCTTAATACCGTCACAAGTCTTCTTCATGACCAGTCGACCTGGACAGAAGGATATCCCACATGTAATGGTAGGAAGTATTCACCAGTGGTGATCTATGAATAGGTTTGAAAACTATACATCTTTCTCTTGTCCTTGTGCTATTTGCAAAGCATGCTTTTAATTTTGATAAAGTGAAGCTCATTATATGATGGCAATCTTATGTTATCAACATGGAATACAGCCCAATTACTGTAAACTGAAATTTTAGTGAATGCAATTATTTTCCCATTCTTTCATTTTTTCCCCATTTAAAGTATTAAAGCAAAAGAGCAGTTGCTTTCTGCAAAGTATAATAGTATCAGTAGCATCTACCAGGCAACTCCACCCAAATAGGCAACACATTGTAATCTAAGTTTGAAATCTGGAAAGCGCCTCATTTCAACTTGAAATTCTCGATCCCAATTCTTGCTGTGCTGAGCTAATGTTAACTGCTTCTCATTGGCAATGAAACTAACCTTGCCACCGATGGCCAGAAGTAATTTTGGGTGAGGTAGAAACCTTTTCATTTGGCACTTGACTGACATTAAGCTTGACTTTAAATAAATCATATTCATATAGCTAGCTCATCAGAAATGTTTTTCTCATTACTGAATTTAAAATAAGCACTTATTTCTGAATATGGAAATAGAGTAATGGAGGTGTTCTGAGTCCATAAAAGTGATATAATTTAAAGCATTAAATATGGTCCCTTAAATCATACCAAAAAAATCATTTAGGATTTAATTTGTAGCAACTACAGTTTTAAAACTTGATATTTCTTTAAGGGAATCCTATTCCCTATGTTTATTGTAATATTGACTGCTACTGTTATCAATTCCATAAATATCAGTTCAACATTTACTGTAAAAAAATTTTTTTCATGGATTGTCTATCAAATAGGGTAACTAGAATTTTTGTTTTGTAAATTCCTCAAGATTCACTTTGAGTTGTTTATAAAGAACCTGGTTTGCCTTGCAGTAAATAAATAATTGTAAATCCTAAGATTAGAATTATGTATGCTGATGCACATGCTGACTTCATTTTGCCCACCAACTGCATTCTTTTAAAAATAGGAATAAACATATCATAGTCATAGCTAATTTTCTTAATGAACTCTTAATGAGATTATTGTAATGTGATCTACATGAGGCTGCTTTTTGAGGATGCCTCCAAATTGTAATTACTTCTGAATTCATAATCATAGTCAATACCATTAAATATTACCTAGGTTGGTGTTAGACTGCATGAGTCTCTGATTTTGATATCATGTAATGGTTTCCATTTATTTTCTGGAAACTCAGATTACTAATCTGAACATAGTCTGCATAAAGACTATTTGAGTATTCATACCTCATATTTTTTCCTTGAAAATCCTGCTATGGGTTTCCCATAGAGTATATAAAAGTAGTCTAATCTTCTTCATCAGTGTCAATGAGGTTTTTTCAAAAAACTTAGTTTTCTATTATGTTATAGAATTTAGCTGCTGTTTGGAAGGGTAGGAGTCAAAGTTCTAGATTTACATTTTAATTCCTAAAGATGTTTGCTTTTATTGACTCTGATTTCTGCTGCTTAATTTATTATATCAGCTTTACATCAATGGTTATTTTCATTATTTATCATTGTCTGTATTACGGCATTTTAAGTGTTGAGGGCTTTTTCAATAATTTAATACGTAAATAAAAATGAAGCATTCTTCACTTTCACCAATATTATTCATGGATAGTGAAATGTTTTCTTTAGTGATTACTACATCTTTCCCTGCAGCAGCATCAAGCAGTTTTTTTGGAACACAGTGGCATGAAATACATCCTCAGTATTGGACAAAGTATCAGGTCTGGGAATGGCTCCAACATCTTTTAGACACCAACCAGCTTGATGCCAACTGTATCCCATTCCAGGAATTTGACATCAGTGGGGATCATCTGTGTAGCATGACTTTGCAAGATTTCACCCGAGCAGCTGGCTCTGCTGGGCAACTTCTTTACAGCAACCTCCATCATCTAAAGTGGAATGGTAAAATCTTTCACTAAAATATATGTTGCCTTTCTAATTTCTAATCATCAGTTATTATAGTACTAATAGACTACAATTCTGATCAAATTTAGCCAACAGGATCAATAATAAAAGATGATGCAAAATTGACTTAGTAATGAATAGAGGCTTAAGGCTGGGAAAACAAGATTTAGACACAATATATAAAATGTTGTTCAAAAAATGTATTCCTTGCATTCAGAAATCATTAAGAGGTAAAAGGAAAGAGAAACTTTATAATAAATATCCTGCTTAACTCATTTGTCACTGAACAATTCTGAATCTACTATATAAAGCCTTCATCTAAAAATTTGAACATTATCTTCTACGTATGGTGGAATAGAAGCAATATTTCTGGCATCCCTTTCCTTTTGTGATGTTAAAGATATCTATTTCTTAATATGGCTGAAGATCAAAGCAGTTTGTTCCAAGGCTTAACGCAACAATTTAAGTATTGCTATGCAGCATATCCAAGACTCAGAGCCCTTATAGCCAACGTCTCTGAAAAATAATTTCCTTCCAGTAATTTAGAACAAAATGTCCCCATAGCCCAATAGGAAGTTTTGAAAAATATCATACAGGTCATTCAATCAGGCTTTCAGGATCAGATCTTTATGCCAGATATATAACATTCAAATCACATAGTGTACAAACATGTTGGGATGGAAGTATATTTTTCTTAATTCAACTCCAGAGAGAATGGTACTGCAAGTTTTTTTAAATTAGATTTAGTTCATTGAAAAAATTTGGAATCCCGAGAACATAGGTACTGTCACAAAATGGCTGCAATGCTTATTACAGCCACAAGCATTAAATAATATCTAAATAGGGCGTTCAGGGGTCTTTAACCTGTATTATCCCAACTGAACTTCTTTCCTATTTTTAGTGGTGTCTCAAGCATTCTTAGAAGCATATTATAAATGTGAACTTTTTTAAAACGTAAAAATACTTTAATTTTTTTCAGTCAGAACAAGATTCTTGGCACACACTAAAGGCTGTCTGTAGTGCATTATTGTCAGTGAACACTATGCTATATTCAACATTATTGTTGATTAATACCTGAGTATGCCTTTCCTATATTAAAACTGTGTGGCTTCTTTGCTTCAGTCAACCTGATTCTTTAAATAATATTTAATAAGAAGAAAATCTGCTGGTGTTTGCTTGTGAATTGCTACTTCATTTAATCAGAAGCAAGGCTAGAATGAGAATATCTATTTTTTGTTATGCTGATTTATTATTTATGTAGCTCTCAATGGCATTGCTTCCAATTGTTAATATAATCCAGCTGTTCTGGAGATGTATGATTTAAATTCCACCTTTTTTTATAATTGTATTGCATATTACATCCATTTCTGTCAGGTCAGTGTGGAAGTGAAGTGTATCCATCACACAATGTCATTGTTAAGACAGAACAAACAGGTGAGTGATATCTACATTATTTCTATTCTGAACAATTGCAAATCAGGAAAGAACAAGGAGAATGGTTATTTAGAACCCAATAATCTAATCTAACCATAAACTAGCAGGCAATTCTAGGAAGGGGGTAGATAAGCCCATGTATACGTTAAAAGAATTATTTGTTAATAATCATAACATTAGCCATTTAAACTCATTGATTTCATAGGTAATGATTTAGGTCAATATAACTTGATAGTCTAATATTGGGTGAAATATTATTTTCAATACTATCCTGAAAAGTGTTTTTTTTCTTTTAAATAATCCATAGCTATTGAACTATTTGGAAATTCCTAACAATACAGTGTGTAACCTCAGTTTATTTCACAGTTTAGTATGAAGTCTTTTTCCACATTTCATATTAATTCAAATTTTTCACAAGTGAACACAAGGAAGTCTCCTTCATTCCTTCTGAATTTATAAACAAATGTATATATAAGGTAAACAAGCTAGAGGTCTTGAGTTTAATCTCAGATATCAACCTTCAAAGAATCCAACAATACCCAATGAAATATATTTTTCTCTGCTTGTGATCCCTGAGAGCTACTACATCAAAATAGTCAGTCTGTTCTATTACACTATAATATTAATAATATTAAGAGTGTATGCAAAAAGCTGCAAGAAATTTCTGGGGATTCATGTTGATATATAAAGATAATTAATAAAAGTAGGTTTCTAGGTTGCCAATGTAATATAATAGAACCAACAATAGAAGATATATACTTTTAAGATATGTTCAAGTAGACAGATCCAAACCAAACAGTCAAGAAATATTTCTTAATTATCTTACTCTTCTTTTTTAATGGGTTTGCTCTGGTAATAACAGGTACATTCATGGAGAAATATAGGAAGATTCTAAGTAAAAGGTCACATTATCCAGATCACCACATATTATATAAAGAACCTACAATAATTTCTAAGTAATTGCAAATGATGTCCATATCCCTTTTCAAAAATATTTTTCTCAGTATAGGGGAATTTTTAAAGCATTTATTGATTTCACTTTAACGAATCTGAGATTATTTTATTTGTTCATCCATTAGATTTATATCCCACCTTTTTCCCAAGAGGTCAAAGTGATCAATTTCCCCCCACAACAACTATTTATTTATTTATTTATTTATTTATTTATTTATTTATTTATTTATTTATTTATTTATTTATTTATTTATTT
>JANHFT010007227.1:3578-21511 GCA_032467955.1 Pseudoxenodon macrops | reverse complement strand
TTATTTATTTATTTATTTATTTATTTATTTATTTATTTATTTATTTATTTATTTATTTATTTATTTATTTATTTATGCATTAGATAACAGATATAAGTATAAACATGATTATGAATACATGAAATGAATACAAATAAAAGGGAGTATTAGGACAGAGACGATAGGCACACTGGTGAATTTATGCACACCCCTTAATTCTGTGAGATGCTGTATATTAGGGATCGATTGGGGAGATAATGACTGATCCAAAACCACCCACTTAGCTTCCATGATTGAAGCCTGACTTGAATGTCACACCTGACTTTGAATTTCCTCAGTGTCTTGCCCACTGAATCCCTCATATTTTTCTTTTGCATTATCAAATAAAATACCATGCAACAGTGTGAGTTCTTTGGAGGTTTCTTACACTAAACTGAATGCTACTGCAATATTTTTGTACAATGCAGAATAGCAAAAACATTACTCCCCAATCCAGCTTGAGTGAGTCTTTTTTATTTTTTAGAAAAAAACAAAACAAAAACAAAGGGTAGACCAGACATCTAAACTACAGGACAGTATGTTGCAAGGACATAGGTTTGGGGTGCGCAAACACATAGCTAATAAGCAGAAGATTGACTAAATTCCTATTTCATAAGTTTTAAGCTGGCAAAGCCCAAAGGTTTAGCATTCATCATGATTCATTTCCAGATGTAATCACATATTCATTACTTTAAAAGACAAATAGATCCTCAAACTTGCATTTGAAAATGGAAACAAAAACAAGGTTAACATCTTCTAAAAAAGGGACAAATGTTTGTACAGAAGGACTAATCTCTGGCAACAATACCCAGATGAGTGTTGTGCTCAACTGTGTGTTCTATGGGTCAAAAGATACATTTAGAACAGTTGTGAAACCTTTATTTTTGTTTCCCGCTTCCTACAATAATATGTTTATTCCTTGCTATGCTCCAAGATTATCAGGTTAAGATTTTAGGAAGAAAAGAGCAAATTTATACCATCTGATTGCAGTTTACTATAGCCATAGTTATCTATATCCGTCTCTGTCTTCCCAATGACTACAAAAGCTAGATGCAGAATTGAAGACATGTATTTAAACAGAAAAAACAAAAAAAGGATAGTTAGCTGCATACAGATTCCTTGCTGCCTTACCAAGACAGCAATTACAAAATCAGAATTTTTAGAGATCCAAGAGCTGTGTCCAACTTTTGAGGCTTGTAGCTACAGTACAAATAATAATAATAAAAATAACACATAAATAGAAGTATGAGGCATCCAAAGAAAGAAGGAAAGCCTTTATGAAAATATTGTTTAAATAACAAAATAACAATGGTTGAAATTTGAGAAGCTGCAAGAGCTTAAAGGATGGAGTGCAGGCTTAAAAATGGGGTCAGGTGAGTGCCATGTTTGGAATATGACCAACGAAGAGTGAGCCAAACAATGACTCATCAGCCTTTTGCCATCTTACTCACCCACAACAGAGGCAGTCTCAGCCTACCCCAGCTGTAAATGCAGGGCTGCACCTTACCTTAGCCCTTACAGCAAATTCAAAATTCCCAAGAAAGCTTTAAAACATGGCACCATTTCTGAGCAGGTTAAAAGCTATGCTAAAAGTGAAGACAGCATGGGCTTACTTTCAACCTACTAAGGAACGGTGCCATGGTTTAAACTTGTTTGCACCTCTGTTCCTGAAAAAAGCAAAACAGCTTTTGGTATCCAATTGCACACCCTTGGAGATGAACATGTCTACTTTTTGCGCCATGAAGACCATTCAGTATGCCTTCCTATACTTAATAAAATAATCTGATGCTTTTGTATGTGCTACCTCTTAAATTTGCTGTTCTGAATATGGAACATTTCTTGTAGCTAACAAGGAGCATTATTATCATCAGTATTGATTTTTGCTCTGTTCTTTTTTGTGCATAAGATCCATCTTTAATGACCTCTTGGAAAGAAGACAATTATTTCTACGAGAGCGGATATGGTGGCACAGTAGGTAACTACCTTAGGAACCTTATATATTTTTAAGCAACTCTGGAAATTACTTTGAAAAAAAATATTTTCTTACTTTACAATTTTTCTTCCTAAATTCTCAGAACTAGTGGACAGCAAAGCCTACTGCCGAGCACAGATTTCTGTCAGCGCTAGTGGTCACCAACCTATAGGTAAGTAGATCTAACCTTTCATAATCTAGGCCTGATGTCAGCATTCAGTTAAGTCAAATATCTAAACAATATTCTATGTTGCTATACACTTTGGGTGGTCTCTTTACTATAGATGTGCAGAAACATATAGATTTTGTTTGTATAGATACACATGATTGGACATGCTTAGAAAGTGCTTTGGTACGCATTGAACCACATCATGTTTGTGCTAGCCGTTACCACAAAAACTCAAGGCTGAAAAATGATGCAGTTGCTTTAATAGATAGCTCAGAAATGCTGCATTTGTGCAAAATCCTGAGGAACATTATGGAAGTGTCCTCTGCGTGCATATATATTTTGCTTTGATCCAAGGAATAGAATCAGCTAAATAACAGAATTAGAACTTCCATATCAATTCATCTTACCTTATTTACAGTGTTCTGTAGGCCTAAACACTTAGCTGTAAATCAGCAAGCATTGAAGAATTGGGAGAGAAGAAATAAAGTTTTTGTATAAATAATGTAATATAGAACAAAACAAATGACATTCATATTCTTTGTTAGGTTGATGTTGGACTATAAAGCATTTGTTTTTCCCCTCTGATACAAAGAAGCACAAATAATTTGCAAGAAATCCATACTGCTTGAACATGGGACAATCAAGCTGTTCTCCTTGTGGCTACTCTGCAGCATTGGCTACTTGTTTTCAGTCTGTAAAGATATGAATCAACCACCACATGCTTTGGCTGAGACCTGTGGTGCCGAGTTGAGGCACAATAGAGCTGAAACAGGTGGTGAATTGAGCTCCATGAATAACACTCATCTTTGCATAATACAATGAACCACAAGCCTGCCCATTACTGCTGTGTAAACTCAATGTTTTGGGTAAACTCTGAAAATTGTGTTTCTTAAAATAATCAGGACATGCAAATACTATTTGTGTAGAAAGTAGAAAATGTCAGTTTAAGCAGCTTTCTTCCTGCCATCTTGCTTTCCATTCTTGTAAAGCAGTTGCTACATTTTCAAATGGGTAGAAATGTAGCGAAATTTGATCATTGTCCCCTGTTTATCCTCCAACTGCTGATCCTCCTGAAGGGAGAGCATGCCGGGGTCACAGCATGTCCTAATTTGTGTATTTTGGAAAAAGAAGCCGGGTGCTTCTGAATCACATGCAAATTTGGTGCATTTTTCTTTCGCTTGAAATTTGCAAGATACCTTTGTTGAAACATCTTTTCTTTTTCCCATTTATCATGGCACAGCCTTCAAAAGCTCCTCATGCTTGAAACTTTTCTCCCTGTAAAATGATCAGCTTTTGTTTTTGCAGCTGTGAAAGAATTAGTTATTAACTCTGCGGTATGTGAAAAGCCATGCACGCCTCTATTGACATTATGGTACGATGAGGAGAGGAAAACAAGCATTACCCAAGAGGCAGGGAAATGACAAGCAATGACTTTTTTTTGGAGAGCTGTTGAACTGTACTTGATCGTACCACACCAAGCTGCCTGCTATCTTATGCTGCTCTTGTTACAAAAAAACTACTTTGTTTTTCCTCTGAAAACAGCCAAAGAGAAATTTCCCATGCCAATTTCATTGGAACAACAAAAGAGGCTTGGCCATAGATTGAAGGAGAGGGACAAATTGTAGTCTGAATAAGCTTTTTTTGGTTGCTGACATTTCTTGCCTTCAACTTTGTTTTCTTTCAATCATTTTGATAGCATTTCTTTGCTGATAAAATATTCTGCTGTGACATCAGTCACAACAAGAAAGCACCAGACCAGCAAGGATTCCATCCCCTTATTCTTTAAAATAAGATCTTATTTCAGGTTATGTGATTATATTAATTGATTTATATACTTGCTGGTATGTTGCTTCAGTTAACACCTAATGTAATTTTTTAAGGATTCTCACATGGTAGGGCTTGTTGAAATAGTAATGGTACAACAAAGTCAAGGTCAATGTGGCTTTTACCAGTAAAAGCCATTACATTAGACATACTATGGAGTAGATGCAAACCCAGGTTATGCCCAAAAATATCTCTGTAACTCTCAGCCCAAGAAGCATATTATAGATGATAAATAATAAGGAAACACAAATGTCTAACTTCTTGTGAGATATTAGAATTTTTTTCAAGAGGCATATAAAAAAAAAAAAAAAAAACTGATGGTAGAGAGATATAACTGTCAATTGTTCTCTGATTTACAATTATTAGAAACCATAAAGTACTAAAATTATGGATTTAAATATTCTAAAACTGAGTTTGAATTCTATACAAATCATAAACATATAATTGCTAAAATGAATATACTTTTCATAAAATTTGAAACAGAAGAATAAGTGAAAGGTTGTATCAAAAAATTTTGGTTATAATTTACAGCTAAAACAAGGGGAAATATAGGATTGAAAAGGTTGAAATGTTATAATCTTAAATAATTTTTTAAATAAATTGATGTACCATTAGCTGATGTCACCAGAAAAAAATCTGTAGAATATATAAAGGCATTTCATTTTTTTTGGAAATGTGAACAAAAAGAAAAGACATTTTATCATGTTTAGTGGACATTTAAAAAACTGGAAAATTCTGGATCCAAGTACTGTACTTGCATTGATTAAGAGCAGTGTTTCTCAACCTTGGCAATTTTAAGAAGGTTGGGAAACACTGGATTAAGAGGATCTTTAATATTAATACACAATTGAAACCAGTGGTTTTTCTTTTGGGACTGATGGACAGCAAGCTGAAAAGAATCATGGAATAACGATAAAGCAGTAGTGAGATTAAGATGGAAAGATTCAGTGTTACCCACAATGCAGAATGATTCCTGAGATGGCTAAACTACGGTAACTTTTTTGATCAGAGAAAAGACAATATTGCTAACTAGAAAGCTCTCATGGATTTTGTGTCATCTAGGGAAAAAAAGAATTTATGATTTATGGTTTTGATGATTAAACAAAACAGATTATAGAAAGAAGGGAGACAGTTTTGGCCCAGTGGATGAGAAACCAGGCTAGAAAGTGGGAGATCATAAGCTGTAATCTAACAGGAAAGCCAACGGAGTAACGTTCCCCCCCCTCTCTCAGTCCAACTCACCTCACAGGGCGGAAGAAAATAGGAGGAAGGTGTGTTGGATAGGTTTTCCACCTTGAGTTATTTCAATAAATAAACAAATAAATAAACAAACAAACAGAAACAAACCAACATTATAACCATGGAGTAAGAGGCAAATTTATAACTGATGTAAAAATAATAATAAAAAATACTTTTCTGTATCTTTTTTCTTTCCTTTTTTCCTTTCCCCCCCTTTTCTGCACTTCTCTTTGATTTCTTGGTCTTTCCTTTCTTTTTCCTACTTTATATTGGTTTGTGTTAGTTTTTATGTTTTTTTAAATGAAATATTTAATTTTATATACCGGTATATACATTAATAAAAGAGGGTGGAAACAACAATCCTTAATTGGGCTTTGTTGCTTTCCCACAAAGTCAGCAGTTTGTATAACAGGATGGTGCTTTCAGGTTGCCAGTGCAGAAAAGACATGAATGCAATTAGCTGAGGTTTTTGTTCTGGGTTTTTTTTTTAAAGCTCTGAGCAAAAGAACTTGCCATTTGATTCTGTAATGGTAGTTTATATCCATTTACCTATTATGCTTATCAGCATCACAACAAAATAATTCAGACAAGTTGGTACAGAAGCTGGGGCTGGTATTTACTGTAAGTCATTTGCACATGCAAATAGTTAATTTCCACTGAAAGCTGCGGTGACAGTTTATGCATGAATGTAGGTGGAAGAATGCATGTGGGCACTATGCTTTCTTACACTAAATAATGGCTGTGCTCCAATGCAGGTATAACTTGAGTTCCTGGCAAATTTATCTGGCTAATATTTTCTTTTAGAGAGGGTTGGGTGATCACCTTAAACAGATGTTCATTTTGGCAAATACGATAAATAGAAATTATCTACTTCCCTCTATACATGTTCTATTATGTGTTTATAACATGTAAATTATCAACATGGTATACTGGTTATCATTTTGGCAAATATGATAAATCAAAATCAACTACCAGCTTTAGATTAGTATGTAAACTGCTAGGATTCAGGAGCTAATCCTTCCTATCATATGAAAAATTACATATCAATGGTGAGAAAAAAACAGGCTTCTATAAATTTGTTGAAAATTTATAAATTTGTTGAAAAGTTACAAATTTGAAAAAAAATCCAACAACACTGGCTTTTCTTTCTCTGGATTTGACTTTTTTCATTACCTCAGAAAAAACACTTTGCCAGATCATTATATCGGTTGATATTATATCTTTCCTTGATAGGAAAGAAATCAAAGATACAGGTAGTCCTTGTTTAGCAATCAGAACTGGAATCGGCAACTTGGTTATTAAGCTTCAGTAATTGAAACTTATGTTTTACTTCAGGTTTACTTTGCCTTAAACACTAGCAAACATCATAAATATGAGAATTGGTCGTCAAGTTATTTTTTGATCACGATTGTAACTGTAAATGGTCACTAACTGAAGACTACCTATATATACTGTTATAAGAAATAACAAAAGATAATACAAAGGTTTAGAACTTTTCTGAATTTCATTTTAATCTTGTCTGAGGGAATATTTTGCCTCCATTTTGTCTTCATAATATGAGAGCTTAAGTGAAGCTGATTGGATTCCAAATTGAAAAAATAAAGTATTGTTTCACACAGTGGTTTGATAAATGGTACAATGTTAAATGTGCCTATTTAGAAATCAGCCCCACTGATTTAAAAGGGAATAAGGACTGTAACCTAACTTTATGAGTGAGCCCACAGCTCAATATTATAGTACATATTATTCAAGAGGAAGTTTTTAATTATTTATAAAGAATACATAAATAGATGGCTTATGACTATTAGCAGCAATAGAACTTAAGATGACAGAAGTAAAGAATATGCAATGAAAATGTTGAATCTATTCAGCAGATTGTTAGAAAACTTTGAATTATTTAGCAGATTGTGGAAATAATGTTGCAGTAATGTATCTCAATTTCAACAAAGTAAATGTCAAAATAATCCAGGATATTCTGTTTAGCAATTTAGTTAAGTGTAGTCTAGATCGCATGACAATTACACAGATAAATAGCTGGCTCAAATGTTTTACTCAAAGAATATTCATCAACTATTTCTCATAAAACTTAACCATAGTGTTTGATGCTAAGCCCTGTACTTTTTAATTATTTAGATGAAGAGATACGGGACTGCTTGTCAAATATGCCAATGACACAACATTGAATCATGATAGGTTAAAAAACTTGCTGAAAATAACAAAATTAAATTAAATGGAGGCAAATGAAAAGGCTTTCATTTAGAAAACAGGAATCAAATAGTCTTTAGGTAGTCAGCTACCTAGTTTGACAATAACATTTGTGGAAAAGTAATTGTTTACACATTGTACGTGACACTTGATATCACTGTAAAGAAAGGAAATATAAATTCTTACCAGAAGTATGGTTTTCTAAAATATAGGAAATAATAGTTCTAATCGTTATTCTGCGCACAGATCCTTCCTGGAGTATTATATTGACTTCTAGCTATCAACTTAAGTTACAAAAAAGCAGAAACTAGGATATTTTTGGCTTTGAGAAGAGAAAAGTGACAACACTCTTCAAATACCTGAAAAGATGTTACACAAAAGAAAATTAAGAATATAGGATATGACATAATAGATTTAAGTTGCAGAAGGCACATTCTGATTGAATGCCAGAACCATTCAATTACCAAGAGTGGTCTCCCATTTATTACATATTGAATATATTCAGGTGCATTTCGATTTAATTTGAATTCCTGTATTAAGCAGGAAATTGAACTCAAGGTGTCTATGATTCTATGAAGTTTGGATAGACTGTCATTGTGAAGAAAGAGTTTCATCTTTTCCATGACTTATATATATATTCAATGTTGGCTGCCCTGTGAAAGTTGCAATTATTTTTGAGGTAGCAGCAATTGACTTACTCCTAATTGCTTTGAAAACATACTGAAATTAATGAAGACCATTTTTTTAATGCTGCTTCCAGCTGAGACCTTGAGGACTGTATGGCTGAAAAATATGGAACATGTTTTTAGTACATTTGTTATATTATCATCTTTGGACAGATTCAGATATGTAGAGGCAAGAACTGATTCTCCTTTTCTGTTGCAGAGGAATCTTTGGAAGGGAAGAAAAATTCACAAGATCACCCTCCAAAACCA
Source organism: Pseudoxenodon macrops (assembly GCA_032467955.1). NCBI lineage: Eukaryota > Metazoa > Chordata > Lepidosauria > Squamata > Pseudoxenodontidae > Pseudoxenodon > Pseudoxenodon macrops. The sequence goes on along the minus strand of JANHFT010007227.1, from coordinate 13,149 downwards.
CACAACAAGAAACACAGTAAGACAGCTATTGGATTTCTACCCTATGAGGGGGACATTAAAGACTTATGGCATATATACTGAATGAAAATCTAAATTTTAATATCAGAGAGATTACATTTTAAATTAAATACATAGAATACGGACATTAGTGAAATAGGTTTTGAAATAAACAAATAAATTTGAGTTAAGAATATGAGCTTATTACATTAACTAAGGTTTAAGTTCAGCTAGGTGTGCAGGAGGATTAAAACCAACAAGGTGGAGATTGTAATGCTGAGATCCAAACACTGCCTTTTGTATGTGTGTTGCCATTAAGTGGATGTAAAATGGGGTCGGTCTGCAATTGTGATATCAATTTCCTGCTCCCTCCCAAATTCCAATAATTAACTCTAGAGTTTGGAACCAGTCTAAGAAAACATAGGAAGGACTTTAAAAAAAATGAAATGTTAGGAATCCCTAAAATGTATAGCTATACCCTTTGTGTTGCAACACAAATGATGTTTCCTCTGAACATTATTTCATTATAGCTCCTCGAGGAACTCACTTGTGGGAGTTTATCAGAGACATTCTCCTTCATCCAGAGAAGAATCCTGGATTGATAAAATGGGAGGATCGGTCAGAAGGCATCTTCCGATTCTTGAAATCAGAGGCAGTGGCTCAGCTATGGGGAAAGAAGAAGAACAACAGTAGCATGACTTATGAGAAACTCAGCCGCGCCATGAGGTAACAAAGGGGAATCTTTTGCTTAAAAAAATAACTGCCTTTAATCTCAGTGACAATGACAAGCGAAGAGCAAGAGTATGCTGAAATCGCAGGGGAGTTTTTAAAATGTAAAATAGTGTGAAGCACAAGCTATTTTCCTATGGCATAATTTCCTCCTGAATTTTTTTTTTCTGATCCAAAGATACTGGTTGAATTGATGTGGCAAGATGGGAAATCTAAGATCCTCGTTCTGAGGGATCCTCCCCCACCTGGAAAACCACATTATATAGCTAGAAAGACTGCCAAATTGACTTTTTGTCGGTTATGAGAAAGTGTCGACTCCTTGACTAAACAATGACTCACCACTTGTCTTTAAGTTCCACAAAAGTGGCATGTATGGACTCTGCAATTCCTCCTGAATCATCAGAAACAGTCACATTTCATCATTAATCATATGATTTCCCTTTAATACAGGAATGGCATCAGCTCATTGGTCAATTTCAGTTCCTTCCCAAAGTTCCTTAGATAAAGAGAAATTTGCATAGCATATCCCATTCAAGAGATTTTGTATTCAATGAGTATAATTTGTAACTATTGGTTTTAGGTACAGATGTTCTATAGTTTTCTGTCAATCAATGGGATTTAAAAAAAAATATTTTATTTATTTAGAAATTTTATATAGCCACCTACTTGCTCACAGCAATTCTAGGCAGCTTACAAACAATAAAAAACACGGTATATAAAAAAACAATAAAAATAAAAAACAGTAACCCCCACCCCACCCACTTGGTGCCAACACACAGTCAAATAAGCCATTTGATGAACCCATCCCACTCTGGATTCCCTAGGCCTGCTGGCAATACCAAGTCTTCAGGGTTAATTTCTGAAGGGATGATCTTCCAAAGGGAGGGAGCCACCATGGAGAAGTCCCTTCTTCTGGGTCCTGCCAGATGTAGTACTTCCTTAAGAGATGAGACCTGCAACATTCCTTGCCTCCCTGTTCTAGTCTGTAGGTAGATGTAAGGAGAAATACGCTCCCTCAAAGAACTTGGTCACAAGCTATGAAGGTCTTTAAAGGTGATAACCAGCATCTTGAATTGCACATGGAAGCAAATCAGCAACCAATGCAGCTCCTGCAGGAACAGTGACACATGTGTGCACTGAGGTCTGCACAAAACCATGCTGGTCACTGCATTTTGAACCAACTGGAGCTTTTGGATGGTTTTCAAGAGCAGCCCCATGTAGAGCGTGTTGCAATAATTAAGATGGAGGGTGATTATGGCCATGGGTGGGTCCTAATTTACCTCGCTGCTGGTTCGCTGTCTCCCGCGCCGCGTGGCCGCTTCGCACATGCATGCATGCGCAGTGCAAAAAATCCCCCCCAAAAAAGGCCAAAAACAAGATGGCGATGCATACACAGTGCCAGAAGCAACTTCTGCGCATGTGTAGAAGAAGAAAAAAAACTGTAAAAAAATCCCAAAAATGTTTTTTTCTAAAAAATAAAAAAGATGCCAGTGTCCACGGACCAGAACCGGTTCCATAACATCACCAGCGGTATACTACCTACTCTATAGAACTGGTCCGAACCGGTAGGAATCCACCTCTGATTATGGCATGAGTGATTGTGAATAGGGATTGTTGGTCCAGGAAAGAACGTAATTGGCACAAATACCATAATTGTGCATAGGTCTTCCTGGCCACAACTGACACCTGATCTTCGAGCAAGAGTCACAATACAGGAGAACCCCCAGATTATGCACTGGATCTGTTTGGGACAGTGCCACCCCATCCAAAACCAAAGGTGGCAATTCTATTAGAATCAATACAAAGTGTACGGATCTCCATAATGGTGAACCTATAACACAAGTGCCACAGGTGGCACATGGAGCCATATCTGAGGGCATGTGAGGCATTGCCCTATGTCAGCTCCAGTGCTCATGGGCATGCTGGCCAGCTAATTTTCACACTTCCAGAGGGCTGGGGAAGGCTGTTTTCATCCTCTCCAGGTTTCAGAAAGACTGCAGAGCCTGTGGATGGCAAAAAAATGGATCCAATGGGCCAACCGGAAATTCGGAAATAAACTTTCAGTTGGCCCATTGGGCCGTTTTTCATCCTCCTGAGGCTTTAGGAGGCTTTCCTGAAGCCTGGGAAGGGTGAAAGACGGCCCAATGGACCTACCACAAGTCCGGAGGCTTCAGTGATGCCTGCGCGCATGCACTGGAGGCAGTGTGGGGGATGTGGTTTTGTGTGTATGCATGGGGGAGGGCATTTCATTATGGGTATGGGCACATGCATACATGCTATCACGCATGCGTGCGCCCTTTTGGCACCCAAGCTAAAAAAGGTTTGCCATCACTGTTCTATCTTATAGGCAATGGGCTTATGCAAAGTCTGTAACGCAACACCGGAAGAGATACTGGATTATTTTCTGATTTCATGAGAAAATAGCTTAAATGCTAAGTCCATTTACAAATAAAATTAAAAGGGGAAATGGTCAGAAAATGAGTTTTTATGTATCTAATTTCATCATCTCCTTTTAACAGATACTATTATAAAAGAGAAATTCTTGAGCGTGTAGATGGCCGGAGACTGGTATATAAATTTGGGAAGAATGCCCGTGGCTGGAGAGAAAATGAAAACTAAGCACAACTTTAAAAACAGCTGTAGAAATCTTCACTGACAGAAAATCCTAGCAGATGTAAATATTTCAAAGACTGTTTTCTTCTATTTATGTACAAAAAATTGGGGGCTGCAGAAATCTACGTCTAATGGGAAGAAGGAACACTATTGTTTGTTGATGTTATAACTATTTTATTTGAAATATGTCCTTTTATGGAGAGTATGTACACAGTTTTCTGTGATCTATGATAATACTGTATGTAAATGTATAAGGATGAGTTGCCTTTCTTGTAAAGATTTTAAAGAAAAGGAATTCCAAAAGAAATGTGATTTAGCATAATGCTACAAGAGGCATTTGCTGTAGTGGGAGCAAATCACAGGGCATTACTTTATACTTAGGTATATCACTGCATTTTAGAGAATTAGAGAATTATAATATCTGTCTCAGAAGTATATGAGATAGGTCTTTCCATTCAAAATATACATCTTTTTTCAAAGGTTGTCAAGTAGTGACACACCAATGGTTAATTAAATCAAAGGTTGTTGAGTTATGGCTTCATTTTTTTCTAGGGTTGTTGGGTTTTTTGCCCTTCTTCTATACAATATAATATGGCCATTTACAGTAGCCTGGATCCATTTAGAGTTGGATTTATCAGCTCATTCCATTTCCAAATAATTATCTGTTGAAATAAGTCCTAGAACATGAAGAATTAGGAATAGTGGATGCTTTATTAGTAGATCTCAATAACTTTAGCTGAGCTTCATAACCAATCTTGAATGCTTGTGACTCATCATGAAATCTTAGGTGTCAGCAGCATAAAGCTGCATTTCCTAACCTGGAATCAGTCAGGTTTTTGGAACTACAAACAACTATGCAAAGTGGACATTCTGACAACTTAATTTTAGTTCATCTGCCATGTTGAAGAATGCATAATGACTAGCAGCAAATATCCACATTTCTGACAGAAGTGACCTACAAGGTCCTTTCCAACTCTGTTAAACTGTATCTGTATCTGTACCAAACTGAACTGGAGATTTTCTGCATCCAAAGCATTTGTTTAATCGCTGACCTAGTGTATATTTGGATATAAACATAGATTTATGTGAGGGGTCCTTGTTGCTCTCTCAGTTTGCTTGTTTGCTTGCAGATGTTTCATTATCCTGACTAGGTCATTAGGCACTGATGAAGTTACCTAGTTAGGGTAATGAAATGTCTGCAAGAAAACAAGCAAGCTCAGAGAGCAACGAGAACCCCTCATTTCAATCCTGAGCTACAAATATTCTCCTTTATTGATAGATGTTTATGTGATAATGAAACTGTACTTCGATATTAAGATTTTACATTACATAAACCATGACCTTCCATTCAGAAAGCTAATAATCTAAGATTCTGTTTCAGTCTTTCTTCTCTTTCTCTCAGATACCTAGTTTTTATTTGCTGGGTTGGTGTGGCATATAGAAGAACATTCAGTTCTGTAAGTTCCTTCATGTAAGAAAATGATTCAGTTCAAGCATCTACCAACCCAAGACCTACAATTAAAAATGGCTTTTTTGAGCAAATTAAATTTAAGATGTGAGACTTAAATCCAAACTTGTCTGAAACTTAAAGTTTCTGTGTTCTCAGAAATGCCAGTTGAATGTTTTTCCTAAATATATAAAAATCACTTGTGGCATAGAGCCTGTGCTTTTTGCTACAGTAAGAGTTGGTAGCTGCTCCTACAACAGCTAAAAAATACCTTTGCAGTCACAATTCCTGCCAAAACTTTTAGATAGCACACATCCATTATAGCTATGTGATATTTGAACTTTGCTTAAGGTGAGTGGGGGCAGTTAATCTTATTTACAGAACAAGCTGGTAACCAGGACAGCAGGTTTCAGAGTAAGTCCTTTCTGTTGACTGAATATTTACTGACTCACTGGAAGAGATTTTTCCTCTGTTTCTCCCTGTTCTTTATTTTTGAATCAATGGCTCTCCATAATCCAATTATCTTTTTGTGCAGAAATATCACGCCTAATGTATTGGATTTGATACTGCCTTGTGTTATTGAGTCAAAGCAGTGTTATTGTAGAGTATCTATAAGGATATTTTTTTTCACAGTGCAATCTATATATTCATTAATAAGTTCTGTTGTCTTATGTCTAAGAACCTGGGTGCAAAATTATAGTCTTAATATCACTGGGGGGGGGAGATAATTAAAAAAAAATCATGGCATTGTTCTTCAACAATATGAGAATTAAAGCTGCATCTCAGCTGCATACAAAGTGAAGAATACAGAGAGAAGTGTAAATACTGATTTCTCCAAGTTGTTGGCCATCAGTGCATGCATGAGCAAATAAAGTCAAGAGGATGGCCAAATACCCACCCCCTTTTTTATTTGCATTGTGATATACATAAAAAAATGTCAGGACGTCAATTGGAAACCAGAGCTAACCTCTTCATTTGTTGACTCTTCTTTTACTAGCATCCCTGGTGTCCTACATGCATGTTGCATTCTTCTGTCTTATTGAAAGGCCTCTGGGACTTGCAATTCAACCTAGCTGGATATATTAGTCTTGCATGTACTTTAATCATGGAGTCTAATAGAAACCTCAGTCCATATTAACTCCTGGTTGCCATTTAAATAAATATTTTTTTATTTATTTGCCCAACATGTTCTTGCTTTTGAGATTTTGGAAACTATCCATATTTATGGATGCTGCCATTTTACTATCTCTCAGACAGCAGAGTACCTGTTATAGACATTTAGCATTCAAAATACATTTTCCTCTTAGAATTCATGAGTACTACCATAGCAATACATATCTAACTCTTCCTTATTTTGGTGTGGCATATCATACTAAGTTATCTTTGTGCAATGTACTTTGATATAGTATATAGCTCACATTTATATTACCTTGGTAAACTGCTGGCCCTTCTTTTTTCCTAGACAACCCTGGGAATTAAAATTTGTGAATAGATTTTAAAATCTATAATTAGAGCTTTTTGGAATTGAAAACATTTTTTAAAAAATACTTTAAAAAAAGTTTCCCACTATTATTATTATTATTATTATTCCCTCCTGCTGTCTTTAACTTTGGTTCTGTGAATCATAATATAAATTAAAAGTGATCTTTCAGCACAATCTGGATATTAATAAAATAAATTTGAAGCATAAGTGTGTGATTAAACAAAATAGGTTTATAATATGAATTACATTTAGAGTACCATTTTCCAACATTCACAGGTGTATTTATTAACCCCTTGGTATTAACACAGTTAGATTTCCCAACTGTTGGCACTTTAAAAATTCAGTTTGTCATTTAGTTCTGAAACTTAACTCACTTTGAAAGGAGATATGGTATAACATTGAACTAGCAAAAAAAGGACCATAAATATATAAAATGATACCAGTTTGCCAAGCACATGCAAACACAGCCAACCATAGCGAACCTTTTATAAAGTCTAATTAAAGGATACAATGAAGATATGAGTGTAGAAAATTGCTATTTAAATATAAAGGCATTGATGAGATTGTTTTTTTAATGTTTGCAAAGAATAGTCATTGTAAAAGTGTATTTCACATGAATAAGATTTGTACATATTTTTACGGTGGCATAATTTTTCAAATGTATAAATGTGAATACATTTTAACTCAGATGTATAAAGACCTACAAATGCATTGCAGTATTGATATAGATGAACACCAATCACTTGGACAAAGAATCGCTGATGTATTGTACAGCTTTGATTAAGTAGTAGTTTGTGCATCATACTGCCTAGTTCTATGGCTTCCTATTCAAAACTAATAGTTTGAACATTTAGCTACTACAAGGTAAGTATCCCTGAAATTGCAGCCATTGTGTACTTGGAAAAGTCCATGCAGAAACACATACAGTATACTTATCATTAAAGCTTTCTTGTTGTTGGAAAGCAACCCAAATCTTTCTAGCGTCACCATTTATAAGTTTTCTAGAAGTTCATTTTTGTATGTCAGATTTAATGATTCTCCCAGAAATGCCATACCATTCCTAATACTGTTTCTATCCACAAAAATGCTAATCAAAGCAATGTATTTGTTTCTTCAAATAATAGTTTAGTAATCGTTCAAACTTTCCTCCGCAGAAATTGCTTTCAAATGAAATTGTATGTGGTCATCAATGTGATTAGATTTAATGAGAAGTGGGAAATTTAATGGTATCATAGTGCAGAGGTCTTTCATCAGAACATTTTTTTTAAAAGTTGCTTGTATCTGTCAATTGTGTGTGTGTGTGCTTGTGTGTGTGTTTATGATATAATATTTACTGTTAATTTATGGGCTTGCAATTTAAATGAAGCTTGTAATTTATAATAACATGTGCGTCTAAGGTGTAAAATAAGCCAAGCACTGGGACAACTTTGATCAGATGTAAACGAGGCAATAATGGTACTTGAATTAAATTGGGCGAGGGATACATCCAGTAATAATTGTTCCTTACATTACTTTACTCTTTTAAATTGCCTCTGCAAAAGCAGAAATTTGCTATAATAAATAGTACAGTACTGGTACATTTTCCAGGACTGGAAATTATAAGGTCAAGAAAAGAATAATGGAGAAACTCATGAAGAAGAAAAAGACTGAATATTAAATATGTTGTTTTCTTGCCCCATTGTGGGATTCTATTGAATAGAAGGATGGAGAAAACTGAAGTGGATCTGCTTATAGATCTTGCATTTACTGCCTCTTTTATATTGTTTAATTTTATTGTATTTTTAAACTTTCTGTGCTCTCATTAACATTTATGACTGTTGCAGTGTCCTGGGGTCATATGATTAACTTTTGTGACCTTCAGACAAGCAAAGTCAATGAAGAAGCCAGATTCACTTAACATCTGGGATATTAAATTAACAATTGCAGTGATTCACTTAACAACTATGGCAATAAAGAACATAAAATGGGGGGAAACTTAATAACTGCCTTTCTTGGCAACAGAAATTTTGCGCTGAATTGTGGTCATAAATCATGGACTATCTGTAAAGTTATTACATTAAAAAAGCACATTCATAGCACACACAAATTGTCACAAGACTATGCAGGTATTGAGAAGAATGGAAAGATTTTACTAAAGGAAATAAATAAAAAGAATATTTCACTCTCAGAAACTCTACAAGTCTGTTAATATTTCCCCCCCATAAGTATTTGTGGTTCAGTCTTCAGAATGAGAGTCCCCTTGCCAAAAAAAAAACCAATCTGCAAACACTGGAAGAACTTGAAACCTCTCTTCAAGAGGTTCACTGACTGGGAGCTTTGATAGCTTTATTTCATTGACAGAAATCTCAGTTGTGAAATGCAAAGTTATTGTGGTGAGCATGGGAAAGAGTCAGAGATAAAATATGTAGATCACTGCACTTAATTTCAGCTTCCATTGGGCAAAAGGCTAGACCTTCTTTGAAGGAACTATAGTACTAGGGTTCAGTATTAAGCCTCGTCATAAGTGGATAGCCTCCCCTTGTGTAAATCAAAATGTTCATAGATTCCAACCTGGGAAGGCTAAAAGGAGATTATATTAAAAGCTTACATTTAGTCCTTTCATCTCCTGCTCTCTCCCTGTGAAATTCCATCCCCATCCATTCCAAATCTGCTGTTTCTCTTCAGTAGCAACGGTGGTGGTGGAGGAGCAGCAGCAGTTTATCTCTTTTCTGCATCTGAACTAAGAGCAGCTTAAGGGAAGTCTGAGGAAAAAAACTTTCCCAGAACAATGTCAGCACTGTTCTTTTTCATGGGATTTCTAATTAGCCAAACAAACACTGGCGAAATTTGTGGTTTTTGTCCTAAGTAGAATGTTCTGTTGCACATAGACAGTCCTTCAAACTGATCCTGAGCACATGATTTGAGAAGGGTTCTACTTTATATCAGAGCATTACATATGGTATGTAATAATTAATTGTGCATACTCTACAGCGGATAACAGTACAATAAAAGTTCTGCTTAACACCTAACATAAAGACGAGTTCTGCCTTTGAATATTTCTCCATATAAGTGGATGTTATGTTTAAAAAATAAAATAAAAGGCTAACTGTTGTTAAGCCTAGGACAGGGGCCTGCAACCTTAAGCACTCAAAGAGCCATTTGGACCCGTTTCCCATAGAAAAGAAAACACCAGGAGCCACAGAACCTGGGTGGGCGTGGCCAACTTGATGTCACTCATTCCACCAGTAACATGACACCCTAGCCACGCCTACCCAGCCGATCATTAGGGCAGAGAACCGGTTATTAAAAACACTGGGAACAAC
>JANHFT010007225.1:24738-37143 GCA_032467955.1 Pseudoxenodon macrops | reverse complement strand
AAATAAATAAATAAATAAATAAATAAATAAATAAATAAATAAATAAATAAATAAATAAATAAATAAATAAATATTTATCACAAACTGGATACACAATCTGAAATACCTAGTTTTTTATTACATATTAGACTATCAAGTTTGAGAAAAGATTTTGGGCTAGCCGTTCAATAAATTTACAATTTAAATGTATACAGGATATCCCTATGGCTGTGTTTACAATACATCATATATTGGACATTAGCCAATACCATTTTAGCCTGGCTTACTGTGTGAATTCAGGCAAAGAGTCATGTGGATAGATTAAAGTTTTACCTGTTTGTTTTATTTTTAGTCTATACTTAGTGGAAGACACCTACTGTGGCAAACATTACTTTAATCCAGTTACTAATTCCTTGCATTAGTCCATCAAAACTACACCTTCGCAGCTTGAAAGGGAGAGTGTATGTCACAATAGATAGAAAAAAGGAGGATAAATAAACTAATACATAAATAAATAAATTGTGCACACAATGCTTTGGGTAAAATAACCTCCAAGTTCATATATGGTAAAGCCAGAAAAATCCCACAATTTAAACCTGCTATTTCATTTGGCAGACTTTTGTTGTTAATATAAATGAATCTGGAGTTGTCAAGGACATTGGAACATTTGTTCTTTCAAACACTTAAGAAAACATATCTGTTCTACTGTCATTCTGCTTCACTCATGTTTCCAAGTGCAAATGTTCTTAGTCTGTGATGTATTCATGGTTAGTCAGCCTTTTGGATTAGAATGGTTATCCAGAGCCAGTATCCTTTTATTTCATGGAAGGGGAAAAAAACCTACAGAAGCTTTTGTTTCCTTTGCACCAGCTTGTTGATTCAAGTGGTCTTAAATGTGGGCTGTAATTATCATAAACTGTTTAGGAATGAAACATGAAACAGATGCCAGTGCATCTGATATGTGGGATGATGATTTCCTACTATCTTCAATTGTGAATATAGGGATTACTACAAATTGTTACTGACTCCCCAATTCAATAGGATTTGCTTTGCATTTCTTCTTTCATTTTCATATATGTCTTTTCAATAAACAGTTAGGGTTAGATAACCCTAGCCCTTTTCATGACTGTCTTTTCATACTTTCATACTTTGCCTAAACAGTTCTTGTTATTCAACATAATGCCTAGGTATTATATACAACACCTAGGGAAAGTATATAGCATATTAAAATAACACAGACATTTCATACTTTGCCTAGAAACGTCCCACATTCTATAGATTTCCTAAGCCTTCTATACAATGCCAACTTTTCACAATTGCAGTAATATTCACAAATCCAATAACAAAATACTCCCATATAATCAACAGAACTTAATTTAGAATTTCATGGATTTTAGTCTCATTTATGTCCAACCATACATACAAGTATGGCTCTTGCAAATGAGATGAATAAAGAATGTATGAGAGAAATTCAAAAGTATGTATTTACAATCAAGAAAAACAGAAGCCATGGCCTCAATTTTTTAAAGACTTTGCTTAGTTGAACTACCGTAGTTTATTTCTAGATATTTATATTTAATTAGATATGAACAAGAATCAGGTGAAATAAGTATAAAATGAGATGGATGGAAGAATAACACATGGAATAATATCCTGATAAATGTGTTTACATCTTAAATGCAGTATCTCTAAGGACTTTGAATATGTTTTACAAATGGAACATAGCTTGCTATTAACATAAAATAAATATGACTTGGAGGAACTGTTGCTTCCCACTCCCCTAGAGGATAGTATGAATACATTTGTAACATTCTATAATGTTTATTGCCCCCAGTTGGAAAAAAACTGTAGAAGAACTTGCTCAGGATTGCTAAACTTTGTCGTAAATCCCCATTGTATCAGTTCTGCAATTCAACCTCTCAGATGCTGAGAATAAATTTTCAGTGACCTGATAAAGCAGACAACTACATTTCAATGAGCTCTGTGCACAGTGCAGCACTGATTCACAACTTAAAACACTTACAAATGAACTTTCTGCCTGGAGTGAAGGACAATTGATCTTCAAGTATCAAATCTTCATTGTTTTAGATGTAATAAAAGTACATACAGTAAATCTTATTTTCCACTGTTCTCTTCATACATTTGCTGTCCATTACATGGGCTTTTTCCTCCAATTACATTTTTAGTCTTCCTCTCTGATTTTCAATCTATTTCTGGTTAGTTGTCCTGATATTAACATGCTAATTATATGTATTGACCTGAATCTGATTACCTAACATAGGAAATCTAAAACAAAAATTCTATTCTGGATAGATTAAGTGGCCATTTTGTATTCATTACCTTGTGAACCATTTTGATAAGACATAGCTACAGGTAAAGGTAAGGGTTTCCCCTGTCCAGTCATGTCTGAATCTACTAACCATACAATATAAAACAATTTGCAGTTTATAAACCATAGTCACTACTTCTTAATCCTATAAATTATGTTTACATTTAAATCTATAATTGATACTAGACAGTCCATGCTCCACTGAGTCATTGTTTCAGAAATATTTCCTTAAGAAACAGGCACAGACCGTCAGAAATCTTTCTTCCTTTCTCCCTTGCTTCCTTCATTCCTTCCTCCTTCCCTGTCCCTTCCTCACTCACTCCTCCTGTCCTTTCTCCCTCCTTTCCTCTGCCCCTTCCACACCCTCTCTTCCTCCCCTTCATTCTGACCTTATCTTCTTTTCTTCCTCCCTTCCTCCCTCCACAGTTCGAGAAGGTGCATGAGAGTCATAATAAATGGCCTTTGGCTTGGGGAAAGTGTGGAGAACATGGGTTGTGGGAATGGGAAGTGGGCAGCAGAGGCCAGGAAGGTTCTATGGTGGTTCAGTCCTCCCTGTTCCTTCCCTCCCTCCCTTTTTTCTCCATCTCTCCCTTCCTCCCCCTTTTTTTCTCTTCCCTTCTCCCAAGTAACTTATCCTCAAGTAAGTAACTGCTGCTGGGTAAAAAAGGGAGAAAAGGATTGCAAGAATGGCTGGGAAACTATCACAGACCATTCAAGATAACATGTCTACAACAACAGCCTCTTTTGTAAATCCATTGTTCATACTTGATATTATATTCTTCGTTTTGCTTCTCTTTTACATATTATTTTGCAAGGCAAATGCAGAAAGTACAGACACAATTCTCAGATAGGCATCAATGGTACATAAATGTTTTCTTCCATCAATTGTATTTATAGCCAAAAGGTCTAAAAGCAATTTTCAAATATGATATAAACTTGGCATTGATAAAACATTTTAATGAATAAAATATTTAATAAATATTACACAATGTTTTCTTTACTTTCTCTGTTTGCTTCTGAAAACACCAGGTGACAATTTTGTTTACTGCATAAACTGGGAAGTTATCTCACTATTAAACTGCCAAGCTCATAAATATTTACAATTCTAAATTGGATAGCTTCATACGTTTGATTTAAATAAATAAACATTCCTTCTAGATCCTATATTGACAAAAGACTAGTTAGAAAGGCTAGACAGAAAATGTGAGGATGTTATCATGTCATAATAAACAGTAGCTGTTTATGAAAGCATAAGGATCTTGATCATCATATTGTATAAAGGTAAAGGTTTACCTTATTCAAATGTGCTTTTTCAAGAGACAACTGGACTTTCTGGTTTTTCTTTGAAGACATTTCACTTCACATCCAAGAAGCTTCTTCAGCTTTTTGACTGAGAATCTCTATAGCCCAGTTGTGTCTGACTCTAGGGGCAGTGCTAAGATTTTCTTAACTGAGGGAACCAGCATTGTCCAAAAATGCTTCCGTGGTCATGTGGCTAGCATGACTATACTCAGAGGTGCACAGAACACTGTTACCTTCCCATTGAAGTAGTACCTATTTATCTACTTGTATTTGCATACACTCAAACTGCTAGATGGGCAGGAGCTGGGGCAAGTGACAGGAACTCACCCCATTGTGCAGCCCTCAGGCCTCAAATCCAGGCTGTCAACTTTCCAGCTGACAAGCTCAGCATCTTTAACCGCTGAACTATCTTGCCCCCTTCATACTGTACACAGCTTTATAATATAGATGTAATTGTAGTTTCAAGTTACAGTTCATTCCAGAGTTGATTAGATGTAGGACAGACCTATTTTACCCCAGGAAAACCCTGTCTAATTTAAATCTTACTGATTTGAGTAAGGTTTTTCTGATTATGAATAATTCTAGATTTTGCTTAACACAGTGAAAACTATAAATACTCGACAAATAATAACAACCACCTTAGCTTAAATTTCATCCTTTTCTTTCTTAGCATAGTTTTCTTGGAAATGCTGTTAAAAGCTGGAACACTTTGTTCCTCAACTATCTTTCATTATATACTGTAATTTTGTTCTCTTTACTTTTCGCCAGCAAAACAAGGTTGCCTTTCTACCTAACTGAGATGGGCACTGTTATGACAGAATGTTGTAAACAATATTTGTAAAGCCTTTTTATTTTATTTTCCTGACTTGCATTCTGTTGAAGTCTCTTATTTAGGAGTCTGAACAAGTGAACACAACTATTTCAGGATTTTGTGGTAGTTGTAATTTTGGTTATACAAAATGAAAAGAATTTGCCCCTGTAATAAATCAAAATGTTTCCTAGAATCTTCTGCTTTATTGCTGCAGAGAGCAAACTAAGTGACTTTGATAGAAACGTAGAAAAACTGTTACCTAGGCAAAGAAGAATGAAACTTTTTCAAGCCCTGGTAAGAAAGGTATATTCAGAAAATGCTCCGGCAAGTGCCTTCTTCATTCAGTGGGATATAGGAAGAAGTGATTTGGGTGTGGGGTTAATAAAGCACAATCTGACTTACAAATAATTTACATACAAAGCTTCCTGTGGATTGATTTCACAATTATCATATAGTAACAGAGGTGGGTTCCTACCGGTTCTATTCAGTTCTATAGAACTGGTAGTAACTCCATGATGACGTCACAAAGCCAGTTCTGTTGGTGTGTCCGTGGGCGCTGCCATCTTGGATTTTGCTTCTGCGCATGTGCAGAAGCTAGTTTTTGACTGCTGCAGACGGTTGAGGCACGACCCTGAGCGAACCGGCAGTAAGAAGATTCAGAACCCACCTCTGTATAGTAGGGTTTATAATTACAAAAGATGTTAGAGTTGTGTTCCACACGATGAAGAACAGGCACTATTATATCCAGAAAGCAGAAAAGTCTTGAAATTTTTGTAAGATTTTCAGTATTGGCATTGTAGAGAAAAGAGGTTCCCTTGAGTTCTGCTAATCCTAGTGCCAGAATGGAAAAATCACTTGACAATGAATATTACCACTATTGTGCAAAGATATGTAGAATCCTACTTATTCTTCATACATTATAACTTGACAATTAACAAAATGATCAGTTATTGTATGTTTTATGTTCTGCAATACAATTGCTAAATTTTGGATCATATTTCTACACTATGGTTTCCTCTCTATATGGCCATTGCACAATAAATAGAACTCAAGTCTCACAGAGGTTTTATCCAATTAATACCCTTTAATTTGCAGCCAAATCCCTGAATCTAATTAGTAGTGCCATCTGTTTCTGAAAGTAGTGATAATGTATTACTATCTTCCTTGCAGGCTATTTTATGTGGCAATGTTTTATATCTTAACAATTAAGTCAGTTACTGAAGTACAATGCTCAGTACTTTCATCATTGTTTTCTTTACAGAGGCGCCTTTTCTGAAGTTTTCCTGGTGAAGCACAGAATCACTGGCAAGCTTTTTGCTTTGAAGTGCATTAAAAAGTCACCAGTTACCCAGGATATCAACCTGGAGAATGAAATTGCTGTGCTGAAGAAGTAAGTATAGTTGAGGATACATGACAGAGTTCAATGTTTCTTTCAAACTTCTTCAAGAAATCTACAAGTTACTTATTTTAGAGCAATTGGGAGGGCAGTAAGCTAAAGATAGTCTCATCTGACTAAAGGCTTCACAGATGAAACATCAATATTTCTGCTTAAAATCCACTAAAATTGTGCTTCTCAACCTTACCAACTTTAAGATGTGTGGACCAGCTAACAAATGAAGGCTACTGGATAATGAACAATAAATAAACTCTGCACTCAGAGTAGTATCGTTTTCCAGTTTAGCTTAAAAAAAACCACCACCCCATAAAATAGTCCTCTCTTTTACTACAGATAGTCCTCACTTAAGAACCACAGTGTTGAATAAGTGGAACTTGCAACCAGTTCTTGCACTTACCATTGCAGCATCCCTTTGGCCATGTGGCCAAAATTCAGATGTTCATTGACCAGCTTGCATTTCTGACCATTATAGAATCCCATAGTCAGGTGATCACCATTTGTGACTTCCCCTGCCAGCGTCCAATAAGCAAAGAACAATCTGGGAGCCAGCAGGAAGTCACAAGATGGCTTCATAGTCACATGATGTCATTGTTTAATGACCAATGTCTTCACATAATGACTGCCATTAAAATGCTACCATAAGTTGTGGAGGTCATGCAGGTCCTTAGTTAATGAACAGTTAATGAACAGAGTTTCCAGTCATAATTACTGTCTTTCATTGAGGACTCACTCAGGTTTTCAAGATACTATGAATATAGCCTTGGGGAGCCTGTTTTGTGGCCTATAGACATCAACAATACAGATCCATTAAAAAGACACTGGATCGTGATCTAAAATCATACTATTAGCTCATCAAGCAAACCACATCTACATCAGAACTCCATCAACATCCCAGTTCCAATGCCTGGGGAACAGGCAGATCTTCACAACCTTCTGAAAGACCAAGGTTAAGGCTATCAGTATTTTAGTGAGGTGACTATTCCCCAAACAGGCCCATGGCAGGGAACGTATATATTCTAGAACTTGGTGGCACTGCTTCACTGATGATACCTAGAGTATGTCCACTCTGCTAAATCTAATGGGACAGACAAAAACATCAAGGATAGGATTACCTTTGTGAATTTTAATTGTATAGTTGAAAATTCTGATTTAGGTAGATCTTCAGACAGATCCTTCAAGTATATTTACATTATTATGAATGCAGAAGAAAGAAAATGTGAGAATTTGTTTTTAGAATAAAATACTTTAAAGCTATACTAGTAAGAAATTTTAAATCTTGCCTCCTTCAGAATAGTGTATGGTCCTAGAAAGGGTACAATTTCTAAACAAAAGAAAACATGTTTTATAATGTTCTTCTTTTTTTCTTCCCGTGAATATATGACAAACAGTAGTGGGGAAAATGGATCTCTTCTTATTAGAAGCTGAAATACTTGTTTGTTTCTTAAATGAAAGTACCAGAGTTCAATCTGAATAAAAAATATTTGGTACACAAAATAGGGATGACTGTTAGCTTGCTTTTTAATGATCACTTATTCCATCAGATCCATATTGCATTCTGTTTTTGGTTGCAGAATAAAGCATGACAACATAGTAACACTTGAGGACATTTATGAAAGCACAACTCACTATTATCTGGTAATGCAGCTGTAAGTATCAACACATACATTATGGAAGAAACAAATGTTGCACAATTCTCCCAAGCAAGAGTCAGTAGCTTTTGAGAATCATAGCTGAACATATCTAAGTCACACTAGGCGGTATCAAGTGGCATTAAACAGTCCGGTAACACTGTGGGAAAGTTTTTGGTTTTTATGGAAGCATTGTAAACTTCTCTGTTTTTATGCTTAAATGAAGAATGGCAGCCATAGAGATGCAGCACAACACAACTATCTTTATTGTGAGATCAATACAGTCCCTCTGTGTTGGAAATGTACAATACTTAAGAATAACATCAATTATGTAAGATAAAGCTGCAAAAAATGTAAAACACTATTATAACAGTTAAAAAAACATTTCTAATGAATTAGACTACTTGATATTGTTGATCTGATTATTTTTGCCTTTGGTTTCTTAGGTTCTATCATATGCTAACAGATAAAAGATCTAAGAGAGGTTCTGCTTTCTCTTTTTCTTTCTTGGGATTCTTTTTAATGGCTTTATTTTATTTATTGTTTATTAGTTCAATTTATTATTGTATACTTACTGCTTGTTCTTCCTGCACTTGATTTTAAAGCACCAGAAAAATTCAAACAGTTGAAGATTCTTTCCCAGCCAAGTCATTCAAATTGTTCTTTCAAAATAAATTCATCAAGGGAAATCTTGGAATTTCATAACATATTCAAGCTTTTTGCAGTCTAGTTGCAATCTAACCAATCTTGCCTTGCGGTAAAGAAACAATATTTTCCTGGTTGGGATGGTTCTAAAAATGTATTGCCCAAATATGTGAATAAACCCAGGCAAGCAGCTTCTTCTTTTGCAATAGTTTATTTAGGTGTTGTAAAGAATGAAGAAAATACTGTTAATAACAGTATGAAAAGTATTTTTATATCAAAATTACATTATTCCTATCCTGTCTCCAACCCCCTTTTTGATCATTTTCATGATCCACAGGTAACCAAAACTAGAAAATCATGTTGCAAAGATCACAAATCTACTTCTTTCTCTGATAATTAATGACCAGGCTAAACTAATTAATCTAAGCAAATAATAGCACTCCCTATGTAGTACCAAAGTCAACACATAGGCACATATCAAAGGGAACAGATCTACACATTCAGCAAAGTATAAATATTACAGAGGGCACACACACACACACACACACACACTCCTAAAAATATTCACTGTTTCTGTATCTCAATCTTGTAGTCTACCTGCAAGGGTTTATGTCTCAAATGAAAATTTCTCTTTTCAAGTAGCATGTTTGTATTTTATTCTGATTTGTTCTTGCACAACCCGGACTTGGATTGGGACCTCAAATACTTATAACAATTTGGCCAGGAGTCTGAGACTAACCTGGCCAGTTGACCTAGCCCGGGTAAGACTTCACTCAAATGGCATTTTGTCTGGGGGTGCTGTTCTCAGATTCTGCCCACTTGGCACTACTGATAAACGGAGTTTTGAGTTTTGAATCAGACAGCTGCTTGAAAGGAAAATAATCAGCAAGTACATAATTTTTGTGTGTTTGGGCCCAGAAACGTGGTGTGTGTGTGTGTGTGTGTGTGTGTATCCCTCTGTGCCTCTTTCCTCCCATTACAGCTGAAACTTACTTCCAGTGTCATTCTCAGCCACACCCAATCTCCTATAAGCCCCATCAAGATTTAGAACAGAAATGAGAAGAACATGGTATCTAGTTTGTAAAAGGGATGGTCAATAGTGAATATTAAGAATTATGCAACATAACATCCGTGAGTGGGATAATTTCTACACAGCAGACAGATGGATCCTAAACCAAAGTAGCATGACAGTAGGATCCTAAACAAAAGTACCATTTCACTCACATTCAGAAGAGGAAGGAATTAATGAGAAAACATCTAACTTTTGTATGCTGAGCATTTAAAAGGGAAAATAGGTTTCCTTGTCAGCAATAAACCAGACTCTGCATTCAATGCTGAATTGGAAGTAAATACATCTAATGAAGATATTTCCTGCTAATTATATGCTAGTAAATTACATCAGGCAAGAAGGAACTTCTTTATATGCCAGATTTAATGAAAACAGATCCTAGTCATTTGGAGACAGGCACAAGCATTGCCTGGTCTAAGGCTTAACTGTGTTTAATATGTCTTGTCCTATATTATAAGCAATCTATTTTTCTTTGCAAACCCAAGGGTGATATAGACCCAAAGAGCAGCATTTGCAGTTTATTTCTAACTGAGGCCCCAAATTGTTTAGTGGTGAAGTTGAGAATTAAAATTAAATGTGTTTATTTATGTTATGACTTCATGTGTAAATTGGGCATTATTGCTTGCACTGAAGCTTTACAGGAGTATTTTTTCCAACCTGAGAATTAGAAGTGACTTACCAACAGGTCCTACTTCTACAGATTAGTGCCTGGGTTTATAATCCCATTCATATTACAAACAAAGCATGTAAGAGGTACAAATTTTCCCAGTGTTACCAGTAAATAAACCTATTTGTCACTGTATAAAAATTAACACAGGAAATAAATCAAAGAGAAGTTAAACCAGTAAGATTCTCTCTACATCAGCATGTAATCCAAACTGAATTTTCTTGCACAGAGTGTCTGGAGGAGAATTATTTGACCGTATTTTAGAACGAGGTGTTTACACTGAAAAGGATGCTAGTATTGTAATTGAGCAAGTCCTGGAAGCAGTGCATTATCTTCATGAAAATGGGATAGTACATCGAGATCTAAAGGTATTTTTCTTTAATTATGTATATTCAGATATCGGTGTATTTTACCTACCGTACAAGTCATGCAAGTATCCATAAATTTGCAGTGTTGTTTTTTTTAATCCCATCTAGCTCCAAAGAGTTGAGAAGAATATGGGCCTGAGAATATTATGTCTTTCATTATTATTTTCTAAACAAAATACATTTATTGCACTTTTATTTCCCAACTTCAGACCAACTATATGTGCAACAAACTAAAATTGCATACTTTGCTCTTGGTACATCTAGATCAGGGGTGGCAAACCTGCAGCTCTTGGGCCAGATGCATCACACACTGATCACGCCCACCCCCGTTTTAGCTAAAGGGAAAAAGTTACTATATGTCACATGACGACAACGTGACCATGCGAGTTTGACGCCCCTGATCTAGATTCGTTACAGCAATCTTATCTTCCAAAAAAGATTACAAATAATCCTCAATTTATGACCACAATTGAGTCCAACATTTCCATTGTTAAGTGAATTTTGCCCCATTTTACGACCTGTCTTGCCACACTTGCCACAACAGTTGTTAAGTGAATCTGGATTCCCCATTGACTTTGCTTGTCAGAAGGTTGCAAACATGTGATCACATGATCCTGGAGTACTGCAACCATCATAAATACATGTCAGGTACCAAGCATTCAAATTTTGATCCCATGACCATGGGGATGCTGCAGCTGTCATGTGTGTGGGAAATGGCCATAAATCACTTTTTTCAGTGCCATTATAACTTTGAACTGCCACTAGACTAATGGTTGTAAATTGAGGACCAGGACCATCTGTATTCAGATATTGAATGTCAGGTAATTAATTTTCACCTTCTTATCCATAGCCTGAAAATTTACTCTACCTATCTCAAGAAGAGGACTCCAAAATTATGATAACAGATTTTGGTTTGTCTAAAATGGAACAGAATGGCATCATGTCTACAGCATGTGGAACTCCAGGATATGTTGGTAAATAAGAAAATGGAAATCATTTTTAAGTTGCAGTTTTATTAAAAATTACAATTCACAACAATAAAAACTAAAACAAATTTAAAAAAAGAAAAAAATAGAAAGTGCAGGAAAAAGAAAAGAGAAAGAAAAGTAGAAAAGAAAAAATAGTATAGTAAAGAAAAAGAAAAGAAATATATTAAGGACTCCCCTCTTCATCACAAGTATGAATAATTTTATTAATTTATCACCTTTTTAATAATACAAAAATGATATTTTCTTTTCATATCTCATCTCTTATCTATGAATAAATCCATAAAGTCCCCTCATTTCATTCCTGATGTCAGCAAAAGCCCATTAAGGGTTACAAGAAATAATAAGATCTATCTTAACTTTGAACAAATAAATCAATTTTCTGTTCCTTCCTTTTACTTTGAACAACCATGATTTTTAATCCCTTTAAATAATTCTCTAGAATTTATTTGCATATCCTTTTTAATTATTAAGACATCACTCAGGGTGTTTTTTTTTAATAAAAAGCCTTTTCTGGTGTCATTTTCAAATCCACTTTTAAATCAGTCTCAATCATGTCAGGTAATGCTTGTTCCTATTCTGTAGCATCTTTTAAATGTAATGCATCTATATTATATTTGTTTTAAGAATTCAGGCAAAATCATTTTTTTCCCTGTAAGACAGTTTCTTTATAATTAATTCCAAAACCTTATTTCACATTTATCTGAACCTTTGGTTTGTTTCTAACTTTTTAAAATCAAAGCTTTGTTGTTTATTCCAGAGGGGAAAAAATAAAATACTTAAATACTTCTTTTGCTAAGGTTTGTAGGCAACTCGCTGGTGCTGTAAAATTTGTTGATTAGAAAATTAAGTTTCTAATAGTGAAAAGCAATTAATGAGCAATTTCTGAAAGTGATTAGAAAATGTGTAATTCCAGTGTCCTTTTAATGGCACTGAATGTGGTTTGAGCAAGACAACTATTTACTCATCTCCTAGAACTTTAAATGCATTGGAGATTGTTGCTTTGCAGACTCCTTGTCAGGAGCGGCTCTCTGGAGCACTTGTGGACTATTCCAAGTCCCCTCCTTTGCCAGAATCCCATTGTATGCAACTGCATATGCAAATTGAATTCTCTTTGTGATTGGGACAGATTATGAAATAAACTGTCCCAGAACTGCAGAAAAAATAATTACTGCCAACCTGCCTTCCATTGAGGACCTGTACACTGCACGAGTCAAAAAGAGGG
>JANHFT010007224.1:0-22193 GCA_032467955.1 Pseudoxenodon macrops | reverse complement strand
TAAATAAATAAATAAATAAATAAATAAATAAATAAATAAATAAATAAATAAATAAATAAATAAATAAATAAATACTGGATTAATTAGGGATGAACAGTCAACCTTATGATAAGTTTTGGAGTCCTAGCGCTGTAGATACTTTGTGAATGGCTTTAGGAATTCTTTATCATACTCTAAGGCTAAGAGTCTAGAAATCTGGCATCTTTGGTGTTTCTATCATTGCTTCTAAAATTACTTTGATATAGTGTCTCGGACATCAGTGGTCTCAAGCTTTAGGGGTGTACTTGTTTATTACTATTTTATATTTATTCAAATAGTGCAAGGATAATTATATTATTTTAATAGTACCTTATGCTGTATTTATGGTTTATAGTGATTAAGATCTGCATTAATAAATTAATAGAGAAGAGAAGCTCAGTATGAAATTGAGATATAATCCACAAGCCAAGGTGGGCAGATGAAAATTGAATAAAAATAATGGAGTAAGAGGATAATAAGTGAAGTATGCCAGAAAGATCAGCAAGGTAAGCAAAAACAGTCTTGTAACATAAAAAGCACACACACCACTAATGTACTGATTGAATTGGTGTGCAACTGGTGTGTGGCAAATACCAATTAAATTAACTTCCCTTCTCCCCCATCGAATATTGTCTTATGGTAACAACATGGGTGTGTTGTTTCTATATAGTAATATAGTTTTATCCAGACCTTTTTTCTTCCTAAAGTTATAAAGCTTCCAGGAATATATGAAAAGATACTCAAGAATTGTTTTAATATGACAAGATAAGAAAAAAAATTAACAAATAATAAAATATTTTTTCAAACAGTTACAGATCTACTGTAACATTCTGATGTCACAGGGGTATCCTAATAGGGCAAGATCTTGCCTTCATCTTACTTAACATTAATTAGGAAAGCCACTTCGCTTTGGACCATGTGATATATTCTGTATATTTTAGAATTTTCACATAAATAGTTTGTCTGCTACTTATCAGAGAAAGACTTCTCTAAATCATTCTCTTTGGTTGAGTAAACTATTTATTTTAAAACATGATAGAGTTTTCATGATACTGTAAATTTAATCCTTAAGTACAACAGTTTAAATATCTGCGATAAATGTTTCTTTCCTTGCTCAACAAGTTAAGCCAAAGTTTACCTAGCTTGTTGATGGCCTTTTCTTGTATTAATTGATATTTGGCAGATGGCCTAGGATATATCACTAATCACAACTCTAATTTTGTGTGTAATATAAAATATATTTAATTCAAAATAATTGTATATGCTGAATAGGAGTCAAGCAAAATTAAACTTTAGAAAAGATAATATGAAATGTGATCTAGTAAAAATTCATTCCACATAAACACATATCTGCTAAATGGATAAAAATGCCCTGTCTTGTAAGCAGGACACGGAAAGTAATAAGGGCAGATTTTATATGTACAATTCAGAAGAAACAGCAGTTAGCATATAATTTAGAGCTTTTTAAAATAAAAGGTGATGGTTACTTAAGTAGATGTCAGGGTGATTTTTATGTTTTTTTCATATATGGCAAAAGTGCAAAGATGTTGTTGACAGTGGGGATCAGAAATGAAATG
The DNA here is from genome assembly GCA_032467955.1 of Pseudoxenodon macrops. Lineage (NCBI taxonomy): Eukaryota > Metazoa > Chordata > Lepidosauria > Squamata > Pseudoxenodontidae > Pseudoxenodon > Pseudoxenodon macrops. The sequence goes on along the minus strand of JANHFT010007224.1, from coordinate 20,598 downwards.
TTGGTGCATTAAGGGGGAAAAACATCCACAGAGACACACAGTACGGTATTTTTTTCAGAATGATGCCAGACTGCCCCTTGTTCTCAGAATTGGCATTAATACCATCATTGAAGAGGAAGAATTCAGGATAAATGCACATCTCCTGTCTTCCATGCTTGCTAAGTAGCCCTTTCATCACTGTATAAAGAAATGCACTCACACTTGGCAGAGCAGAAAATGAGAATAATACATTTTCATTGCATATTAGAAATAGTGTTTGACTATTAAGACAGTGTTTCTCTGAATAGTAAATATTATATTCCTCCTGGTTTTTTGGATTTTTTTTTTGAAGCAAGGCTTCAGATTAAGCCTGCACAATATCCAGCCTGAGCATTTAAAAAAAAGCTTAATAAATTCACTGCTGCCAAATGTCACCACCACCAGAAAGGATCTGAAAGCTAAAAAGGATATTATCGAGACGGAGATACTTATGTTTCAATATGTTTATATTTCTAATGCAGGTTGTTCAAGCAGTTTTTTTTGGGATCTGCGTGCTGACTGACCTTTCCAGCCTTCTGACTAAAGGAAATGACAGCCAAGAACAAGAAAGGCAACTTAGAAAACTCATCTCCCTCCGTGACTGGATGATGGCCGTCTTAGCTTTTCCCATTGGGGTTGTAAGTACCGTGAAAAGAAAGGAATTTCCTTCCAATTTAGAATATACCACCCTTGGTTTTTAATCTGTTTTCAAAATGTCACTTATTTAAAGGAAGGCTTATAATCACCAGTGCAATTTTATAGACTAAAGTGTGTCATTTATTTACTGTATTTATAACTAATTCTATTTATTCATTCAATGTAATTATATTAACAAAAATGTTTAGTACATAAGTTCAGTGAGCAATATAGGACTGCTATATAGAAAAATAAACTGTATTTCCAAGCTTTAAACATATAATTTATCTCTATATGCCTCCAAATTCACATGTGTGATATAAAAATAATAATGACTAAAACAATTAAAAGTACTGATAATGTAAAGTGCAAGTTCTTAAAAATGTATGAATTGTTTTTAATTTTGAAAATTTCGGCATCATGACCTTAAAACATGATCTGTTCTTTACCCAAGTCCTAAGACTAAAAAGGATGTAATTAAATAAATGAGTAAAAACCATTAGACTTGTTCATTTATTCTTTGAGGAAAATGATCCAAAGCTACATATTTATGTGTGGCAAAAGTATGTGAACTTTTGCTTTCAATTACTAGTGTGCTCCCCTGCAGCTAAACATTTCCAATTACTGTTAATCAGTCCTGTGTATTGGCTTGGAGAAATTCTTGTCCATTCCTTCTTATATATGGCAGCTTTAACTCCAGGATGTTGGTGAGCTTCCTCACATGAACTGCTTTCTTCAGGTCAGTTCTAGGATTAAAGTCAGGATTTTGTCTTGGCCTTTCCAAAATATTTATTTCTTCTACTTCAATCATTCTTTGGTTGTACAACTTACCTATTTAAGGTCATTTTCTTGCTGCATGAGACCCCCTTTCAGCTTCAGTTCATAGCAGATACCCTGACATTTTCCTGTACCTTTCTGGTACAATTCAGAGTTTATGGTTCCCATCCCAATCCATTGATATCCTAGTCCTCAAGATGCAGAAAAGCAAATCCAAATCATGATACTATCACCACCATGTTTCACAGATAGGATAAGGTTCTTATACTAGAATAGCATTTGCCTTTTGTCAAACATAGTGTTTGCCTTTTCATTCAAGCCAAAGCTTTTCTATTTTAATCTCATCTTTCTACAGAACACTCTTCCAGTAACCTTCTGACTTATCCACAGGGTATTTTGAAAACTGTAGACGGGCAGCTGTGTTCTTTTTGGAGAGTAGATTTCTAGAGTTGATACATTAAGGAATTGTTTTGATCCAGATCTACTTTTTAGTAATTATGTCGATTACCGTATATGTTAGGACACTTTGACTTTTAGGCAATGGGATACTATTGAGTTTAAAGAAATATTGAATGGGCAACTTGATTAAAATTACAATAAGTTGCTTAAGCATGCTTTTTTGAACCTACCTGTTTCATTAAAGAAATTCTGGCCATCTGGAGCAGCAGATGGTTGCAACCAATTTTGCATACATTGGCTGACTTTGACGGGACAGATGGAATTCCTTGTCTTTTCCACTTTTACCTCACAGACAAGGTCAATAAGCTTTCTGTGCTTCAGAAAATATTTAAATACATGCTAGCTTTTAAAACTCTTCCATTAATATCAGATTTACCTTCTGAAATCCAGCACTGGAAGTCTCTTATCTAATACTTTTATTTAATAAGCATCTTGATCTCTTAAATGAAATATAATCTTATAGATTTCATTGCTACAGAATTAAGAGACATAATCTTGACATGGACCATATGATCAAAATCACTCCAAGAGCTATCAAAACATTTTTTCAGGAAGTCACAAAGAAGCCTAGGAAAACATCCAGGGATTTTCAGAATTAACTGGTTAACTAGACTGTGGATTGATTTGCAGAAGAACACTAATTATAATTAAGATTCATGAGAAAATAGCAAGTGGAAGCCATGAGTAACTAATGACAACATGGATACTATTCTGTAGTTTGCCATAAAGCACATAGATGACCCTGTCCTTCAATTTTTTTAATTAATGTTCCAAAATCAAAAGTAGAACCATTCAGACTATACAGGTGTCATTATGTCAGGCAGAAACCAAGTATTGCAATAAAAAGTACCATCTGTTAGACGTGGAAGTGATATTGGCATAGTACATGGAATATGCCTTGCTGCGTCAGGAATGGTGTAACCTACCATCATTAAAGATAGCATGAATTCTGCTTTATAGTAAAAAATTCCATAGGATAATATTAAGTAATGATCTGCTGTATCTTAAAGCTTGTGTTGGTATGCCTTCCACATTTGTCATCACCTCCTTAAAGAAGCTCTGCCTCTTCCTATGCTCTTACAGTATTGGCTTGATCACAGGAAAATATCCATTTTTGATTTAAGGATGTAATATTTCAAACACCTACATTCCTAGGATTATAGGGTTACTATGTAAGGCAGGAAAAGAGACAGGTGTTTTTTTTAGGAAAGTATGACAAGTGTAGTATATGTGCATCTGCATCAGCTCTTAAATAGATTTCTGCCTTAGAGCATAAACTTCCTTAATATTAGCTAACCAATCATAAGCTAAAGCATAAATGAGTCACGCACTGATTCCAGATATTCAAGCAAGGCCACAAGAGAACAGAAGAAGAACAAATGGAGTGTTTTAGAATGACAAAGTCAGACTCCAGATCTAAAGTCCACAGAAAGTAGTTTGAACTAGAAAATCCTCAAATGTTACACTGAATTTTGGAGAAATAAGCCAAAATCCTTACCTACCATGGAGTCTTGATAGGGAATATCCTCTGCACTCATATTGTGCCAGTCACCCATATGCCCTCCCTCCCTCTCACAGCAACCTTTTTACACACCCTTGTGCACCCTCTCTAAACTGTGCCTTGCACATCCTCCATGATCTATATGGTGCCTATATGATGGCAACCAAGACTGCAGTCTTGTTAAGCAGATTTCATTGCTTAACAACAGAAATTCCAATTCCATTGTAAGTCAATGATTATCAATACTATGTCCAGCATTGTACTTACTCCCCTTTTATAACATCTTTATAGTTAGAGTCTTGGTGGCACAGTGGTTAAAATGCAATATTACAGGCTAATTCTGCCAGCAATTCAATTCTCATCAGCTCAAGGTTGACTCAGCCTTCCATCCAGTATATAAATCTAAGTGCTATTTCTATTGGTAGTGTGCTGCTGTCAAGCATATCTCAAGTAGGCAACTCAACATCTTACATTAGAATATATAGGGTTCGCATATTTCTCAGGGTCATTGTTCATTGCTACTGTGATAGCTATGAACAATGTGTAAACTACACATACTGTAAACTACATTGAGCAAGAATAAACTGATATTTTATAAAGTATGGTATAATTTAGTAATTCAAGTATGTCTGTTTAGAGGGATGAATCTGCTAAGATTCAGTTAGCTCATGTATGACTCTAAAGGACAAAATCTAATGGGTTATTTGTGGTTTAGAGGAATCACTCTAATTGCATACAATACAGATCGTAGTACAATAATGAATACAGATAATCCTCGATTTATGAGGGACAACACTGAAAAAAATGACCATTCATTCAGTAATCATTCAAATTTACCACACCACTGGACAAGGAGTCTACCAGTCTTTGTAGTTGCAATTATTGCAATGTCCCCACAGTCATGCGACAACGATTCAGATACTTGGCAACTGGCTCACAATTATAAAAGTCATAGTAGTATCCTGCAGTCACATGATTACCACTTGCAAGCTTCCAGTAAGCAAAGTCAATTGAAAAGCTGACAGAAGGTTGCAAATGGAGGTCATGTGATGCCATGCCTAGTGGCCATGTGGCTTAACAATGACAACTGAAATTGCTGCAACAACAGTTGCCCTTAACTTACAATAAAAGTGTGACTTTATATACCTGAAAATATATTATGTATTCTTTTCTCTTTGCCCCAGTTTGTTGTGCTAATGTTTTGGAGCATCTATATCTATGACAGAGAACTTGTTTATCCCAAGCTCCTTGATAATTTTATACCAACTTGGCTGAATCATGGAATGGTAAGTATAAAAACAATGTTGTTTCTTTTAAAGAATATTAATAGAATAGAATAGAATAGAATTCTTTATTGGCCAAGTGTGACACACATGGAATTTGTCTTTGGTACATGTTAAGGGGGGGGGAATCAATTTTTTCATCTGTAGATATTGAAATACATAATACAAAATGTCCATGGATGTCTACAGCATAATAGCAGAAAAATGTCTGGTATTTTTTTAAATTAGTAATTTTTCTACAACAGCTTATTGTCACGTACATTAATATCAGTAGGGAATTATTTTTGCCAAAATTAAGGCCACAGACAAAATAATATGAAATCACAAAGTTATTAGACAGCTGTTAAATCTCCCAAGTTTCAAACATGATTATTTATAAAATGTACATAATACATTAGTTCCCATTAATGGTATTATTCCAATTTTAGTATATGTGCTGCTGAAACGAGCACAAGTCCGATTAATGGTGACATTAAATAAACAATGTATTTTATTTAAAAAAACAACTTGCCAATTTTCTTAAAATTGTAGAAGAAAATGTTGGATATTTCCCCCAGTGTTAACATTTATGAAAACTTTATTTCTTTACTGAATATTTTATTGTATTTATGATTTCATGTATTAACTGTCTGAAATGGATATCTTTACTCCATTTTGAAATACTTTTACACTGTGTTTTGTTTCTCAATATTAGAGTTCTTAGAACAAATATTTAAAAGTATGTATATTTCTGTATACTGTCTCAGATTCATAGAAACGTAGAATTCCTTTCCCCCCCCCACCTTAATTCTTTCCACAAGAAGTTTCTGTGATTCAAAATATAAATACAGGTAGTCTCAACTTACAACCATTCATTTAGCGATCATTCAGTTACAGTGGCACTGAAAAAAGTTACAACTAGTCCTCACACTTACAACACTCACAGCATCCCCATGGTCACATTATCAAAATTCAGGCACTTGGCATGTATTTACAATGGTTGTAGCATCCTGGAGTCATATAACCACTGTTTACGATGTTAACTAGCTTCTGACAAGCAAAGTCAGTGTGGAGAGGAAAGCCAGATTCACTTAGCAACTGTGCGCAGTGATTCGCTTAACAACTCTGGCAAAAAATCATAAAATTAGGTTCAATTCACTAAACAGCTGCCTTGCTTAACAATGGAAATGTTGGTCCCTTTTGTGGTTGTAAGTCATATATCACAATCTGTGATGTTAGGTAAGGCTTTGCGAAACACTCCAAGATGATGCATTTTATTTATTTATATATTAAGTCAGCTTTTAGAATCCCCCATCCCATCCTATAGAAATTGCAGAGATATTATATAGATAGTCTTAATTTAACAACTGTTCATTCAACAACAGCCCTGAACAAAGGGACATATGACCCACAAACGAACGTACAACCATTGCAGCGCTCCCACGGTTATTTGATTGTAATCTGGATGTTTGGGTGCCCTGAGATCAAGTGATGGCTATCTGCGATCTTTCCTACTGGCTTAATCAGAAAGAGCAGAGAAACTGGCAGAGAAGGTTGCAAGCCACTAGCCATCCTTGGATTTCAGGATAGACCTTTTTCAGCGATCCTTAATGAAAGCAGTGCTTGGTAGAGAGAGTCTGCCTCACATGTCTGTCTGTCAGACAGCCCTTTTGCTCTCAAGGAGGTTGGGCAAAAGTTCCCTACAAGGGTTAGGGTTATAATATTATTTCAGCATTCCTTTCCTTTACAGACCTGCAAAGTTAATAAATACAATGATTAGTTGCTTTTTTCATCACTATTGTAATGCAAATGGTTGCTGTGTGAGGCAGTTGATAAACAAAGACTATCTGTGCTTACACATGCAGCTGATGGGATGAAATCTTATTTTGGGATAAAATCAAGTAAAAATCAGCCAGTTAGTGTTGATCAATACATGGTCTGTCTGGTGCAGTGAGGTAACAGGCAGGAGGGTAGTATAGCAGTAAGAAAGAGCATCATTTTGACAAAAGCAGCAAGATTATGGATGCCAATGATCAGTAAAGACTGATTTCTAATTACTGTATTTTACCTTCTTAATATAAAAATAATTGAGATACTAGAGCACCTTCCTGACTACTTTAAATTTACAGATTGAAAGGCCTTGCTGGTTAATTATGAAGGGAAAGTAATATATGATCAGAGTATTTATGTAGGCTTCAGTCTGAAAATGTGACATTCCAAACATTTGTGGTGGGAATATAGAAGTCTGACATAGCAACTTAACATGTTCATAATTTGTGAGGAGCAAGGAAATTGCAATGGAAGGAAAATGGGATTTTCTCTAGACTGGAATTGTTAAAATAATTAGCATATGAAATGACTAGTTTTCCCTTATTGTCCCACTCATAACAAATAATATGAACATTCTAATTGTACATGTGGGACTATTATTAATTTTTACATGCAACTCTATACAAGGACTTGCTAAAAAAAACTTTAAAACAAATAGTCTTGTCAATTTTTGTTTTTTCAAATGTTCCTCTGTGAGTCACTACGAAAGTATTTTGCCGTTGTGTGTTTCAGCACTGTCTAATGCTTTAACCATAATATTATCTTTACTTCTGATTTTCATTTTAATTCACTCTGATTCTTTGTACATCATAGTAACCCATTTGAGAGAAAGGGGGGGGGATTTCCTAACAGAATGTTTTATTTTTAAAACATTAACATATGAACTCTTTGGAAAGAACCATGATTTTAGAGTGGACTTCAAGAACTTTTATTATATGTCTTTTGGAATGATTTATAAATCTGAACATACTTTTACATATGTTTAAGGGACAAATGTATGTATCTAAAATATGGCATGAATTCTATAATTAAAATAGATGTTTTGAGTACTGCTAGAGTAGATATTTTGAGTACTTTAAAGATATCTCTTCAAATTTACTGACAGGACCACAAAATGGCAAATGCAAGTCAATGTCAGGAAGTGTAATGTGTATTGAAGCTAGGAATCCATGCTTCATTTATAAATGAAGGACTGAACTGTCACAAGCCAACCAAGAAGCAGATATTTAGATCACTGGAATAGTTCAGTGAAATAATCTGCACAGTGTGCAGCAGCTATAAAGAAGCAAATTCTATGGTACGGGTAGTTAGAAAAGGTATAATTTAAAACAAATGTAGATTTGAAGTGCTATCCTGGCTGGTCTCCAAGAACTGTTTAGGCTTATGTGCTTGTTTAAACAGTTTACATGAAAGTAAATTCAGTTGATTTGCAAATATGCTGCCTTATCACCTAAATTTAATTGCCATTCGTAACCATTCAAGCAGAAAAATATATTTCTCCAATAAGGCCCATCATACATTTGTAATTTGTGTTATTATAACCCAGAAATGCCTGTATGGGATTGATTAAAACCCATTGGCAATTCTTTGCTAGTAAATAAATATGTTTTGTTTTCTACCAATTCTCCGTGGGATACTTCAGATGCTGCTGGGAGGGCTTCAGCTCTCCAAAGCTGGTCTCCAAGAAGCACAGCATGAAGAAAGACCATCTCCCCTACCAGTTTTAACAGTACCCATGAAGAAAATCTTAATCGATTTGGTCTTAATAAAATGTGATTAAAATCAGATAATTAATATTTTAAATTGTGTTACGTTTTAAATGCTTTGAGCTAAGCAAGCATTTATGCCGGATATCAATTATCTAAAATGTACTGCTCTATTGGCTTAGTTTTCTAATCTTGCATAACAAGAAAAACAGAGTAAAATAGAAAAACTACATAAATAAGATACTGATTTTTTTAGAATCCAGATAAGATTAATGAAAAGATTAAAATGAGCTCCAGTCTAGTTGAATGAATGAGTGCAATTCATTCTTCATCTATTCTAATGGAATTCTATTTACTTGTGGGGTGAAGATTTAGGTAAGTGAGGTTAAGAATATACCATAATTATCTTTATATAGATTTATTTATCTGAAATAGTTTTCATTCCCAAATGATGCTGTTGATAAAAATGAATAAGACTGCTTTGGTATTTGTTTTTGTTTTTATAACAGCTAGTAACAACAAAACAGCAGAGAAAAAGAGGCAATGGAAGCACAAAGATAACATTCCCTTCTGTAAGGTTTGACTAATCATTCAGGGTTTCAGACTCTCTTAAAGGAGTGATATTGATATTTGGAAGAGATTTTTAAAAAAATGGAACAGTTGGAAGGAATTTGAGGCATAAAGGAAAACAAAACAGAATATGTGAAATTGCTTGAGAGTAGAAGATCTTTGGGCAGTTAAGGAAAGTAGGAATGAAAATGGCAGCCATATGTAATTATTATAAATATGACACAGAAAGAGTAATTCACCTTGTGTGCTTGAAGGAAGTAAATGACAGGTTTCAGCAGGATGATCTTAACAACACCCCTCACAGACCTTTTTGACTACTCTTAAGAAAAAATGAGGTTGACAGCTGCTTGGAACGCTAGACTTTTGACTGCACCCATTACTTCAATAAATAAATTACATGAACACTCACTGCTCCAGAAAGTTACAGGAACATAAGAACTGTATTGGATCAGACATGCACATTCTTATAATTTTTTCCTCAACTCTCTTCTATCTATAGAAAGTTACCAGTATCAGCACAATCCTATCCTCCCACTCAAGGAAATCAAATCTCATAAAGCATAACAAATACATGCTGTCATAAATAGATACTAGAGCTATATATTCTTCAAATTGATTCTGCAGGCCCGTGACCATAATAACCTTATATGCAGCCCAATTTTTTTCAGTCTTTTGTGCAAGACTCATAAAAATGTAGTTGTTGTATGTGTCACATAGTGAGAGTTCTAAACACCAGTCGAAATATTTAATTATTCCTACATAGGATCCTGGATTACTTGTTTATTGCATATTTTGTAAATCATAGAACTGTGAACAATTATAATGTTGTAGTTATACTATATAGAAATGGCCAGGAAGATCATTACTGGAATTATGCAGGGGGGGGAAATCCCTTGTGGAAAAATGCTCTACTGCAAATGTAGGCCTCGAAATGTGATAATTATATGAATTATATGTCAGTGTATTATATACAATTTGATCTTCTCTTTTTAGTTTATATGCTTGTTTCCTTGCAAGTTTTGTTTTGCTTTCTTCAAGGAGCACGGTAACTCAAAAACAATCTTAAAACCTTTATTGGAATTTAGGGACATAAATGGCCATATGGTCATGTTTTGCACAGAAGAGTAAACAGGCAGGCTTCTGCACACATGGTTTTTGTACATGTGTTTTCATTTGATTGTTTTTAAGTTTGAGACTAAGAATGCACACTGTGATGCATTCAGATTACACATGCAGCTAACATTATTACTCACCAAATTTTACACATTTAATAAATGAAGAAAAACCATGCTAAGAAAAATTCCAATTCACCACTATCACCATCACTAAAAATCATTTAGATTAAATTTAATATAGTAGCAATATCTAAACAATATTCTTGCTACTCCTAAGATAAAATTCAGTCATCAGATAAACCAAACCATGACTCATAAGGGAATGAATTTGGGGAAGTGGTGGCTGCATCTGTTCTGCTGGCTGAAGTTGTGGTCATGTGATCTTCATTTTCAATGTCCCATGATAGTTTCTCACCAATGTTGCAATCTCTCCCTCCCTTCCAACCCAGCTGTACCTGCCTGCTGAAAAGGGAAAGGAAGGAGGAAGAAATCCCTGTGCATCTTTCTAGATCATGATGTACCTCAGTATGCTCCTTCCAACTTGTGTTGCTTCCCGTGCACTTCCCATGACCTCCACACCCCTTCTTGACTCCTACTGTACTTCTTTCTTTTCCTGTCCACCCACATGCTCTCCCCGACCCATGTGACACCTCTTAAGCAACCCCGTGTACCATTCCTGACATGTACCCCCTGCCACCTAGTTTTGAACTTGCAACTTCTTGCTGGTTTCCCCAGTAGTTTCTTCCTCCAAGTTTCCCACAAGCAAAGCAAATGAAGAAGGAATTCTAGGAAGGGAGGGAAAAAAGGAGGGAAGATAATGATAGAATGTTGAGGGAGGAAGTAAGTTTTCTGATGCTCTCTACCCATTTTCCACCAGAAAACCCAATGGAGAAGCCACCAATAACTCAGAAGTTGTTCCCACTCCACTGTTTTTTATCCTACCCGTGATAATTCTATTTCTCTGTTTAGGTAAGGAACTATCTCTGAAATGATGAGCAAATGGCACAGGTTGTCTAATTATAAATAATCATATATACTTACATTGCAAAGGAGAATTGAAGAAGTGTAGGATAAGTGTCTTGAGCCAGTTGGTGGCCATCACTGTGTTGTATGATACAATTAGAAAATACTTAGTTCTATTGTATTTCTCTCTTATTTGTTTTACCTGAACTAAATCTATATTTTGTAACTTTTTTTGATAAAAACAATAATCTTTTGACTGCATATTTTGTAATATTGCTAGCTAGCACTGCAGTATATTTTTCAATATGAAGAAACAAAAACACGCATAATATTGAAATGTGGTTACATATGAAATATAAATGGAGGGGGGTTGCAGCTTCTAATACTAGGTCAGCATTTTTTTTTTCTAATACTAGGTCAGCATTTTTATTGAGCTGTTTAACACTGGCAAGGCATACCAACTTAGAAGCCATAACCTTATATGTGAATTTGTAGCTCACTGGAAATCATTTACAGTACTTTACATTGTGTTCCATTTGCTGTTTTATTCCCCAATTACCTATTTTAATTTTTTTTCAGAATTTTTTCAAAACTTGTAATTTTAAAAATCATTTTAGTTAATTTGACTGCAATAATGGCAGCAAACTTGGTCTTTACTCCTAGTTTAATTTATGATCAGTTAGGAACAAAGTAGCATATTTTTTGCTCCATAAAACGCACTCCCCCCTCCAAAAGGTGGAAGGCGGCAGTCCTTTGGTGAATAGCAGCCAGGCCGTGGCAGCAAGGACCTTTTACAGTCCGGAACCCTGCCTCTCCTGTCTTTGTCATTGCCTGCCTCTTCTGTCTCTTTTCCGCAGTGCAGGAGTCAATAGGCAGAGCTGGCACATGAGAAGACACCTATCTGTGGTCCTCTCAGACTCTGTCTGATTTTTTTTCTTGTTTTCCTCCTCTAAACCTAGGTGTGTCTTATGGTCAAGTGCGTCTTATGGAGCGAAAAATACAGTAGTTCATGCCTCTTTCAGTCACTACATATTAATATATATCCTTGGGGGGGAAACCAAGTTGCATTTCTGAACCATTGTGAATGCATTTTATGAAAAACAGGGAAATACAATTTAAATAAGTAAATAAGATTAGAATACTGAGTCTTGTTATAATTCTAAGAATCATGTCATTAAACAGTGGCTATGTCAAAAGACATCATATGATAGAATTGAGATACAGTAAGATTTAAATTCTACTTTTCTGCAACACGGCTGCAAGAAAAAAATTGGATGTTATCTGCTATCCTTTTTATTAACTCTTAATTTTTTTTGATTCTGATAAATTCTGTTTAATTTTACTGTAATTTTTAAATATAATCTATCATCATGTTATGTTGGCTTGTTTTAAAATTTGTAAATTTTAAAACAAAATTTAAAACAGGGTCATAATTAGAGCTTAGAATTCAGATATAATTTTAACATTCACATAAGTGGAGGAGGAATACCAGGGAAAATATGCGACTTGAAGATTCGCATGATTTATTATCACAACCATAATTTGTTGTATTTATTATCACAACCAACCATAATTTATTATAACTTCTAAATGGAGCTATTAGTAATTTATTATTAAACATGAAGTAATCAGTACAGGTTCTCAATATATAAAATCCAGATCTAGCTGTTTATAATTAACAACATGATTCACTTCAGTATCAGTATAAGTAACTTATGTTCCGGGAACAAAACTAGTGAATTGAGGATGGCAGAGTAGACCTAATGATGGGTAACTTTATAACAGCAAATGTCCAGTAGGAAAAGGGGGGGGGGTCAAAGTTTACTGATATGTTGTATTTTGGTCTAAGGGACCTTTATGTTTTAAGTTCTTCAAAATGATCAAGAATCTTGATGTTCTGTGACTCTGTATGATTTAAAAATAGTATTGCATTTTTAATTGTTTGAAATAAAGCAGTTCAGAGCAGGTTCTGTTGGTGGCTCTCTGGGTGCCGCCATCTTGTATTTTGCTTCTGTGCATGCAAAGAAGCTAGTTTTTGACTGCCGGGCGCTCGAGCTGTGACCCTGAGCGAACCAGCAGTAGAAAAATTCAGAACCCACCTCTTCATTGGACATCATCATGTTACCAATTTCTTCCTTACTGGGAATCATCAGGTTTGCTTCTGACAATTCTCAATAAAGATGAGACTGGTAACACAGTGCCTCCTGGTGATCTGTATAACTGACAAATTCTATAAAAGACACTAAAAATAGAGAAAGTGGAAGTCATGTAAAACCCCAAACACAGGGTCATAATACAACATATGTAGCTCACTGCTTTTTGAGAGTTTAAGGGATGGTGTACTTATCTGAGAATAGTCAGTCCACCATTATAGTTTTCAAGAAAACTGTAAGTGGATGAGTAAGAGTTCCAGCATTTTAAGACTATATACGTCTTTTCTCTTCCTTCTCAGCCCTTCCCTTTTCATAGACTCTTTTCCTTTCATTTATGCAAACACGACATACGAAATTTAGAAGAAAGCAGTGTACATCTGTAGGTGGAAGTGCTTTTGAAATATAGTATCAAAAAGTGATTAGAAAATTGTACTTTTTGTGAAATTTCAAAATCATTACAAATGCACTTTTGCTAACTAATATTTTTTGTCACAAAGTCCTCCTTAATAAACTTAAAACCTACTTATTTAAAATTCACTGTGTCTTAATCAGACCACAAATATTCCTTTTTAAGCATTCCAAAGTATTTCATTTATTTGTTTAATTTGCTGCTATAGCAACTGAATTCCATCACGTTTAGCATATTGTTGGTGGTGGAGGTTGTTTTTTTTCAAAATCACAACTGTGCAGTATGATCAAGTTGGTTTAGGCTTGGCAAGGAACAGTTCTTTCAATTGAAGACATATGCAAAACATTCAGCAATCCCCATAAAAATCCTCTATAATATAATAAGAATTATTTTATAGATGAGTGACATTTAAATTACCTTAGTTACACCTGGCTGAGAAACCAAATTAGGTTAGACGTGGGCAGTACTTATATTGGAGATATCTTGCATGATTAGATTAGGAATTTGTAACATGTTAGAAAAGGTGAATGGCAAACCACTTTTATATATAGAGAGGGAAAATTGCATTTAGAAAACTGGAAGACTTTACTTTTTAAAACTCAAATTAATGCATGATTTTTGGGAGATAATGATTCTGATTTTTGGAATGTTTCTTGGAAATAAATTCAGAAATTTATTTCTGAATAAACAGGACTGCATTCAAATAGTAAAGAAATTTGAGATGCCCTTGATTCTGTCCCTATCCAGTTTCTAATCATCACTGTTTCTACGAAGTGTTCAAATTGGCTTGACAGTGATCATATTTTCATGAACTACAGGTACTCCTCAACCTACGACCACAATGGAGCCTGAAATGTCAGTAGTAAATCATTGTGGTTATAAGTTGAGATACCAAGCGACTGGACTCAATGTTATGATCATCTTTACAATAGTTATAAAGTGAGGCACCATGGTTGCAAAGTGAATCACATGGTCGTTAAAGAAATCATGCCATTGTTCAGCGAATCCATTCTTCCAAGTGATCTTTTTTTTTTAATGGAAAACTGGAAAAAACTTTTTGGAAACTGGGAAAAAAACATTGCAAATCATGACTACAGGATGCTGTAACCATTTGTAAATGAGAGCTGGTTGTCCATCACCCAAAATGCAATCATGTGATTATAAGAGTGCAGCAGTTGTAACTCTGAACGTGGGTTGTAAGTAGCTTTTTTTAAATAACTTCAAATGGTGGTTAAGTGACCAGTTGTAAGTTGAGGATTCCCTATAATGTTTCCTGCCTCATAAGCCTTTCATTTCACAACTTCTTTTTCCTTTGAAATAAATTTTATTTACTAGTTAAGATCTCTGTCTTTCCTTCTTCTTTTGTCCTTTGCAGAGAACAAAAGTCAATGACAGCAGCTGCAATGTTTTACTTAATAGGAAGTCGGGGGGTTGAACCAGGGGTGGGTTCTATATATTCGCTCAGGATCGTGCTGCGTGTGTGCGCGTGAAGCGTGTGCACAGGCACACAGCAGTCAAAAACTAGCTTCTGCACATGCGCAGAAGCAAAAATTAGCTTCTGCGAATACACAGAAGCAAAATCCAAGATGGTGGTGCCCATGGAGCCACTGTCAGGACAGGCTTCGTGACGTCATCGCCAAGTTACTACCGGTTCTATAGAACCAGTAGGAACCCACCTCTGTTTGAACAGATATTTTTTTATGATCTAAGATACTCATTACTATCATGTTGATCAAGAAGGGCCTCAGGAAGTTGTTTTTAGATGGGCAACCAACGCTGAAAGGCTGGAGGTCAGAATATACAATAGCAGAAAATTAGTACTCTCTGTCAAGTAAAGGAAATCTGTATACATTTTGGATTTGGAGCCAATGTATATGATGAATGGAACAGCTACTGCCATGGATCCATCTGTGGGCTTGATGGTTTATTCTCACTAAATCTTGTATAATTCAGTTGGAGCATTCGCAGTTTCAGCATGTTTACATTCCCTTCATATCTTATGAAGAAGGAAATATCTGTAAAACAGATAATTTCTTTTAGAGGTTTTAAAGTCTTATATTTACACTGGTATGGAAAGATTCCTTTTTGATACTTAATGAATTAATCAGTGAATTCTGGGTATCATTTTGAAATAATATAGATGATAAGGATGAATGTAAAAAAGAAAAATCCTCTATTAATTGATTTAACAATAACTATTTTTATATACAGAAATATATTTAAAAAATTATGCCCTGGTTGTAAAAGTGAAGCAAAAATAATGCTGCCCTTTTGTGAAACTTTCTTCAATAATATGTCAGTGTTTCTTTGAGTTTCATGAGGTTGTTCCATAAAAATTAATAAATGACTAGCTAATTCTTTTCATTTGAAATTTGACTGGTTCATTGTGCTCTGATCCTAGAATGTTTTAATGATGTAGATTTCTGCATTGTATACAATTCTATCCAGTGAAACTATCAAATAAAAAGTGATATGAAACATATGATATCTAGCGTAGGCCAAGATGTCAATTGTTCCTTTAAATTAC
Organism: Pseudoxenodon macrops; assembly: GCA_032467955.1. Classification (NCBI taxonomy): domain Eukaryota; kingdom Metazoa; phylum Chordata; class Lepidosauria; order Squamata; family Pseudoxenodontidae; genus Pseudoxenodon; species Pseudoxenodon macrops. The sequence continues at coordinate 4,672 of JANHFT010007224.1, read as the reverse complement.
AAGTTGATAGTTTAAATAATATTTTATTGGGAATTCAATAGTTTTATGTTCTCTTAAAATTGTCTATACATTTGCTGTAAATTAAATTTCTTCTATCATAACCAAATAAATTTTTGTGGCTTCTTTTGGATTATTATGAGGTATTTATAAGAAAGATGGAATATATATGTATAGTTATAATTCTTTGGAGCAAAAGAAGGAATATAGGTTTTCCATTATATTTATACTGTGTTTCATGGAGGGGGAGAAGAGCCTCAAAATCTCCATTTTCATTTTTACTTGAATTGTTAATGCTCATTAGATAAGGGTGTAGAAAGCAGACTTATTCATAAAGTCAATGTCTTTCAAAAGTGAACGGGGAAGTTTAGGGAGCAAACCATTTAATCCAAAGAAAAAGTAATAGCAATGACATCAAATTTCAGTGCTTTAATCTCAAAACTATCTCAAAGCAAATTCCTTGTGTGTCCAATCACACTTGGCCAATAAAGAATTCTATTCTATTCTATTTAAAACTAAAGAAAAGAGGATTATGACCTGAAGTAATATTTTTCTTTTTTTTTAAGTAAATAAGTAGCTGATCTCAGCAACATGTTATGCCTCTTTCAGTTGAAGTTAATTCTCACTCCAATTCTATTGGCTGCCATGTCTTAGCATTATGATGTGCTCTGAAGATAGCCCCTTTCTTCACCAAGATCTGAAATAAGAATTCACATAATTTTTTTTTTAAAGTTTCTTACCTTTTCAATAATAGTGAAAAATAAATGATAAACTCAGTTAAGTGCTTAAATAATAAACAGTTTGGAGGCATTACACATGGTGTATTACACTATTCTTTGGCTATTACATTGTTTTGTAATAGAATCTTCCAAGTCTTGTTAAGCTTCAGTTTCTCCTTTTCTTATTCTCATATAGATTAGAGGTGTCTGAGACATTTACATTCTTGTCTTGAACTCAAATTGTGAAAACATTCATCAACTTTGGGGGTGATAAATTGATGTTATAAAAATAATGTCAGTTATAAAAGTAATGTCAGTTATAAAAGTTTACATCTACTTTGAAAAATACCCCTTTTCAGATAAGAGAGTGTTTATTACTTATTTCTCAAATGTGGCTTAGTTGGCATGATTACAAATATTCACAGCTGTAAAAATGATATTACTGAGATCACAACAGTAGTCATGGATACCTGCATAGTTTTATTACTATATTAATGTCAGATTCATTTTTCTGGAAATAACATTACTGTATAGGAAAATGAAAGGAAGTTCCAGTAGTAGTATTTTAAATTTGAGAGCAAGTGTTAACAGAATAAGTTTTTATGTAATTTATGGGTAATATCACCTATATTTCAGGGATAGCAATATGTCAAATGAAAAAGGACCTTCATAGTTTTTCGCTGTTTTCATTTGATGACTTATCATTAGAAAAATAGATCGTTTATTTTTTTTTACACCAAAGCAACCTACATTTCTACCCATTTGATGTCCTTGAATTGTATTTCCACTTCCTTTCTATGCTCTCCTCTAGTTCTTTCATTTTTAAATGCTGATTGGAAAAATGTCCTATAAATGAAACTTAGTTTTTAGTGTTACAATTTTAATTTCTTTAAAGTTAATCTAGAATCAAATAAGGATCCAGTAAGCTCTAAAACAGAATAAATGAGTTACCATATTTTAGCTAGCTGGATGTTGGGAAAGTTATCAATGCATATAAAAGTATTATATTTTGTAATTAACAACTAAAATTGTATCTTTTGTCCATGATTTTCTGAATTCTCAAGTTATCCCATAAGGATTGAGTTTGGCATTTTCAGTTAATTTACTGCCACTCCACTGTGAACTATAGATTTCAGTTCTTGCCTGATGTGTAAAACAAACATTTTATGATGAAATGCACAAAGAGGTGTGGATCTTAGCTCATGGGGCCACATAGAGGTTGACAATGTACCTTGCTTTATTTTTATTTATTTATTTATTTATTTATTTATTTTGTGAAGCATATATAAAATTACAGAAAAAGTATAAACATGATTGTGAATACATGAAATGTTTACGAATACACATTAGGAGACATTAGGACAGGGACGGTAACGTATAAAAAACAAAACAAATAAATAATAAAATAGTGTCAAAGGGACAGAACCAGTAGAAAAGAATAGTATATCAATACCACTTGGAAAGAGAAATTGTTGGCTCTTTTCTTCGTTTATATCTCTGTCAGGATTATGTGCTAGATTCATTTTGCTATTCACCTCATTAATGAAATACCAACAAAATTTTGTGTTACAAAAAGGGCATTTGAAAACTAGCTCAGCAAGATTGCACAAAGTTTTTGCTGTTGATTTTGAAATCTCTGTGATCAAGTGTACTAAGAATAAAAAGAGAGTTTGATTATTAAAGAGGAAAGAGGACTAGAGTTTGATTATTCTTTGACACATATTTGTGTTGTCTTTATCAACAAACCTTCAATGACATTTTGAAGTTAATATTGCAAGCCTTGAAGCAAGAAGGCTCTTTGTTTGTTTTTCACATTCAGACTCCAAAGTCATGGGCTAATCTATGCTCTGCTTTTAATCAAGGAATGCTCTCAAAATGCATGATGTGATAAAATGTAATGTAATGACCAACGGGATTATACACCAGTGGTGGGTTGCTCCCGGTTCGGCCAAACCAGTAGCAACGGTGGGAGGCTCTGCCCACACACCCTGATGTCATCAAAACGCTCTGCACATGCACAGAAGTTTCTGCGCATATGCAGAAGCGCCGCACTCTCGCAAAGCAAGCAAGCGTTCCTGCGCACTACCGATAGCGAACCAATAGCTCCGGGATTTGAATCCCACTACTGTTATACACCCTTCGGTCAGAAAAAGCAACATAACTTAGTGTCCACTTTCATGCTTCAGATTTAGACCTGTGCAATACCAAATGAAATATGTGACCACCTGTCCACAATTCCCAGACATCTTGTGCAGTTGCTGGCAGTTGGAAGAATAGGGGGAGGAAGGGAATTTCCTCTGAACTTGCTGCCACTGAGCGTGGGTGGCAGGGAGGTTCTTGGTTGCAGTCTGTTTCATAACTCCAATCTTTCATAACTCCAATCTTTCACTGCCTTATGTTGCTTTTTGATTTGTATCTTTATTTCTTGTCTCTTGTATTTATGAATACGTCTATATTTTTGTATTATAATTTTGGAGTATTGGTAGTATAATTTGTCTTGTATTGAGCTGAAAAATCTTTTTCTTCAATAGATTCCCTATGTGCCTGGTTTGATTCTCATCAATTTAATCATTTATTTAATTGCATCTTTGGATTCCATCTTTCTATCATAGGTATTTCAGGAAGTTTAAAAGTATTTATCTTTTTAATGTCATTTACCAAGTTAAGATCTTTCACTAAAATTGACAGTTCAATTCTGGTAGAGCACTTTGTCATCCAACTATACACTGAATCTTAGCTCATAGGCATCCAGAGAGGGAGGCGGTGGTTACATGATACAAACTCTGCCCGTTTTGTATGTCCCTAGTGATATTACACACACATGGGTCAAAGGCAGAGCTTGAATTGCAACATTGTTTTGTTTTTGTTACATAACTGGATTTGGATTTTGAACATATCCATGAAACAAATTGTTCTATAGCCTTACATTAAGCATAGTAAAATCACATTATCATGAATCTGGATACAAATTAAGTGTAGGTGTATGTTGGGCTGTGGAACAATCCGTATCCCTTAGCAAGTACTTCGATTTTTTCTATACAGTTTAGAAGCTGCATGCAAACATTGGTCTACTATCTGCCCAAACTAGGCTTTGGAGAATATTCACTCCTAAGGACTACTTTTTTGATTCTCTCAAGCTTTGGTTGCCAACTGTCATATCTTTCTCCTGTTTCTTGACTTTCATTTACCTCAGGCTGTGGGCAGAAAAAAAAACCAGGATTAATTTATCAATTTAAATAAGACTTTTCTAATGAAATACAAGATAAGATCATTTATCAGAGCACCCCAAGATGTTGCCTGTGTGAATCCAGTTTATCGTAGGAATTGTGATAGTAAATATAATAGAAATTTCTGTGTCTAGGAAAATTTGCAAAGTATTGCAAGAAAGACAATCTCTGCATTCCTTCTTTATCAGGGAAATGGGTGGAGACATCTCCCTTGCATGAAGAGGCCATCAGGCAGAGAATGAGCAAAATCAAAAAGACATCTCCTTGAAATACTTACTGGAGTGCTAAAATTTAATATCTAGTTTCCAAACTCCTGTTACCTAACCTCTTTTGTTTTTAATAAATATGACTAGTGAGAATCTTTTAGATTCTTTGAGAATCATAATACACTTTGATTCTCTTAAGGAGAATGTAAGAGATGGGAAGGAGACTCAGCTGTCAACAGTACCTAGCATTCCCTGCTGAGAAGGTAGTCAGTTGTTGCAAGGAACTTGGAGGACTTAGATCAGTGATGGCAAACCTTTTAGAGACCGAGTGCCCAAACTGCAACCCCAAACCCACTTATTTATCGCAAAGTGCCAACACGGCAATTATTCAGCTAATTATTCTTTTAAAATGTGATAAAAGTACTTTTATGCCCCTTCATTTTTTTCTGCTTTTGAAATATTACGTTTAGCAACAATAAAAAATAAAAACTTTTGTAATATCATTTTTATCTTTCCCTCCCTC
>JANHFT010007223.1:23023-36917 GCA_032467955.1 Pseudoxenodon macrops | reverse complement strand
TCTCTCTCTCTCTCTCTCTCACACACACACACACACACACACACACACACACACACACACACACACACACACACACCAAATAGATTGAGCCTGTCAGATGGTGTCTTTTAATAGCTTGCTTAATAGTGACATATTTATATTATTATATTGGTTGGAATCTTGGAATCAAAGCTAAACAGGTAACCAAGTATAGTATAGTATAGTATAAGAACAACAGTATACCATAATATAGCTTAGTATAGTAAAGTGTAGCGTAGTTAGTGTATTATGGCATGGCATGGCATAGCAATAATATAAGAACTAGTCAAATTGATCTTATGCACAGTAAGAAGTATTCAGAAACCATGGTTTCAACTACTTATGTGGCTATTTTTTACAATAGGCCACACTTCCTCAAACTGAGATGGAGAGTGGATTGCAAATCAATCCAGCTGGGTCAAGTTACATCTGATCATTTGAAATGAGGTGGTCTAGTACAGGGCTGTCAAATGTGTAATGCGCTGGCCACACCCATGTCCGGTTTAGTGAAGGAGAAAAAAAAGTCCAGATACATCACGTGACGCTGCTGGGATGACCTGAGTTTGACACCCTTGCTCTATTAGGAGATGTTGACATATATAAGGTAGTAGGTGGGTGAATTTCACAGAGCCTTGAGGGCCCATTAATCTCTGTTCCTTAGACTTTATTGGTTCAATTAGATTTCTGAACTGTAGCATGCCAAAGAATCTGAGTAGAAACAGTAGTTTCCAGAGGTGGGAACTATTATCCTTTATCCTGAAAGATTCTCCGAGAAAAGCATAATTATACAGCAAGGTTTGTCATCTGGTAGCTGTATAACTGCTTCGCACAGCACTTTGATGATAAAATTGTTTAGCTTTGTCGATGTGTAAACTTTTCATAGGCAGAGTCCATGGTGACTATTGAGGCAATATCTAGCCAATTAGCTAAGACTTCTGTTGGTCAATGGATTTTAATGAAATGTAATAGTGCTTGCTAGGATATCTTTTGCCACTTGTGAACTTTGGAGAATAATGGGGTGGGGTGGCCAGCTAGATCATGGAAGTGATCATTGCTCCAGTTCATGAAGCAATTGTTCATGCAGCCTTGGATGAGGATGTCCTGTGCCTCTGATTAAGATCTGCATTGGATAACCATAAGCAAGTCTTCAATCTCCATATGAATTGAGTAAGCAGATGAGGAATCCTTGGTGCTCTCTGAGCTTGCTTGGTTGTTTTCTTGCAGATGTTTCATTGTAGATAACATTGTCGGTGTTAGTAAAGAATTAAGTTTGCTCTCAAGTAATACCCCCATCAAGGAACCACCAAAGAAGCTGACAGTAAACAGCCAAACCATAGAACCTCTAAGGCCACTGGCAGGGCAAGCCACCAGGATATAAATCTGAGAGCAAACTCCAAATAACTTCCAAACATGGGAAGGCAACTAACTTCTGCAAGAAAACAGCCACACTCAGAGAGCACCAAAGACCCCTCATTTCAACCCTGAGGTATAAATATATATATATATATAAAACATATATATATGTTTTCGTAGGTTTTCACCAAGTATTTTCCCGTGTAAGATTGAGAGTATCTTGGAGACATTTCGATGAGGTCTCACTCATCATCTTCAGCCTGAAGATGAATTTATATATATATTTCCTTTAGATATATTTATAAACCACATTCAGTGTTTCACATTAAGCCATTGTGTAATCAGAATAGAGGTATATGTATTTTTTTTGCATGTTATGTTTCTTTTTTTAAAATAACACTATGTTCTTAGCATCATATGATAGTTTTCATAATTCAGAGTAGTTTGACAGAGCAGTAATTCTTTTCTAATCAGAATCTCTGGTATGATCCCTTCTGGAAGAAATGCCTTAGCAACATTATTGTTAAAGCTTAGGCATCCCATTCAGAACCTGATTATCTTTTTACATTTTCATACAAAATGGATTAATGTGTCCCAGTTTTTATTATGTTTTCAACACTTGTCATTTGGCATTAAGTTGACACTATGAAAATGTATTGGGGATTGCTATGAATGGACAGAATGCAGTGGTATATAGAAGAAACAGTAAAGAAAGGATAATTTATGTCCCAGTCACAGAGATAATAATAATGCTGAAATAAAAATTACACTTTGGACAAAGCAATCATTTTGCGAAGCAGAGATATTGGAAGGCAACTAAACTGTAAACTCATAAACTATGCAGAGATCATAGTTTAATGATCAAAGAAGTGATTTTCATAAATGTTCTCTGAAATTCAACCTCTGGAATTTCTATTTAAGGAATTTTAGATTTTAGAGTTGGGATCTAAGGAATCTGTTTTCAATCAAGGAAGACAATATATGGAAAACATATCAATCATTTGCTTAGCAGATATTGCTTCTTATGACAATTTCTTCATCTCTTTGTTCAGTTAGATTTAGAATATGCGGTAGCCAGGTATGACCATAGTGAAAAATGATCTTGCATGCATTTCCAGCACATATGTTTCAAAGAGGAGAGGCAAACCAGAAGGTCCTTATCAAGTGACCAGAGAAACAGGCCAATTCGATTATGGGAGACAATCATTCAGTTATCATGGCTCTGCGCTATTTACAGCTTCAAAGATTATAGCAACACTATGAACTGGTGATTGATCTGAATGCGTGATCTGGCACCTGCATGTTATGCTAATTTTAAGTTTCCAGATGATATGACCTCATAGTGTAGTTTAGCTGTCATTCTGCTAAACAATAATTCTATCTTGTCTAGACTACATTTTAAGTTCTTTATCTGAAATCAAACCACCATCACACTCAGGTAACTGTTAGTTACCACTAGTACAGTGGATTTTCACAAGTAGGACAAGCTCAGGTGAGAATCTGTGGTGAAAACATCTGGACTGGGCATGCTTATCTGCCCAGCAATCGGTCATTACATCAGCAATGAAATTTCTTTAAAGGAAAACCAAGCACAGTATGCTTGTGCACCTCTAAAGAAATCTGGCATCAGATTAATAAAGCTTACTAGCTATATTTGCAGAGTAATGGAGGTAAAAATGTGGAAGTAGAACTGGAAGTATGGAATGACATTCTAAAAATCTGTGCTCTAAATTATTCTAAAAGTCATGGCGCAAGAGATTTAATTGGCAAGAAAGCACAGAGGTTGTCAGTCCAGCGTTGTAATTTTTCATTCAAGAGCTCAAAACAATTTTTTTCCTAACTTCTGTTCCATCTGCAACAGTTCACCTTCTTTTTCATTACAGGTTAGACACTAGGCATTTTGTGTGCGTGTGTGTATGTGGGGTGGGGGTAGCATTCTTCAAATTTCTAGGCAGACAGGCATTTCAAGGTACAAATATTACTCAGGTCTGGCTATCACACTTATAGTTTATTCAGAAGCAAGACTGATGAGTGCAAAAATCTGTTTCTCGCCGTATAATATAGGGCTGCCCAGAGTATATCACCCACTCACTTGCTCATTTATAACATATATTCCTCAGAAACTTGTAAAATGGCATTAAATGTATTTCACTGTGTCACCAAGAATTCATTGGAGCTCCTAGTAATGCATACACTTTTCTCTTCAGCTGGATGCGTGTTTCATTTCTGCCTGACACAATCATCTGACAAGCAGGGCCTGCACTGGCAATGTTGAATATTTTCAAAGTCATGTAAATTAGGTTGACAGATCCATAAACATAAAATGGCAGGCATACCACAGCAATGCTTGTTAAGACACACTAATGGCATATAATAAACACATGATTCTGGGGCTATTTATAATGTGCTGAGATATGCGCATTGTAGAAAAGGAGAGAGAGAAAAGGTGAACTTTGGTGGAACATAATGGGAGCTCAAATATTGTTTACAAACGCTAGAGGTTAATGGTATGTAAAAGCTGTTGCAGAATCTTTAAATGATTCTTTTGCCCTCCATGAAAGGGACTTCTTTTACCAAGTATGCATAGAAGTCACACTTGGTTGGTGTTTTTAAAATCTTTTGGAGATGATATTTCAAGTGCACCGTGACTGCTTCTTATCTCTTTTACATTTAAAGTAAAAGAAATGTTATTAAATTGTCAGATAGGTAAAATGTGTAGTCTGAGCTAGGCGAGATATCTCAGTGGGAATACTGAAGCTACTGGATATCATGTTTTATTATACTGGAGATCTGTTGGAATACAGTTTTCATGTATTCTGTGCAACAACTACAGCAGCATTCAACCAGTAGATGGCAGGGTTTATAAGTTTGCATGTATACTCTATGTTTTTTGTTTTGTTCTGAGTAGAATTTCCTGTTTCCTGTTGCAGTTAAGCAGAAAGGCCCATGTGGACTGTGCACTTCGTTTGTTCTGTAGGGCTATATTCAGAATTTCTAACTAGATCTTAGCTGCATCCTAAATTCTGGATGTGAAATAACTGGCTAATGTCAGTTGGTTTCCAGAGTAATACAGGAGATAGTTATGTAAACAGCAACTTGCAAGCTTCTCTGATATCAGTGATGGACTACAGGAAGACTGTTGGAAAGAAGAAAGTAAATCTCTGCCCTAATGCCAACAGATCTTGGTTTCTAAATAAGAAATTCTTCAGTGCTGGAATCTTTATAATAATTTTCTTCACAATACTTTTTGCTAAAAAAAACCTTTGTAAGAATTGTGCTTGATAAGAATCGCCTTTGGTTTTATGTAGCTGCTAAAAAGCCTGGCAGTAGCAAGAACATAACGTATAATTCTAAAACACAATGAATTTTTGTACCATTAAAAAAAGCTTATGATAATCAGAAAGGCAGCTTCTAGGTGAGGATCTATGGCAGTCTAGATCTCCCTGAAGGAAAGAGGTTAGAAAAGATGTAGAGATTGGCAGCTAGATGAAAAATTCTTGCCAGCACAGTCTTTCTGAACAAAAGAGATTGTGATTATCAACTTGCACTATGGATATTTGGTTTTTGTGAGCTGACTTCAGGAATTGACGTTTTTGTGATGTATTTGGGAAACTGAAGGGTTTCAATCAAGCTCACAGCCATAATATAGCCACCAGAAAAATGGCAGGAGAAGGAGAGGATTTGCTAGAGCCACCCACAGAGAGGAATTACATCAGATTTGTTTCAGAAAATGTTTTAGGATTTAGGCAATACATTATCTAAATCACCTGATTGTAAATTGATTAATTCACTTGATAGTAAATTGATTAATTCACTTGATGCTAAATTGAAAGCTTTTGAAAAAAAAATGGATGAAAGATTTGTAAAGATGAAAGGGGAGATGAAAGAAGAAGTTAGGAAGATGAAAAGAAGATGTAAAACAAGTGTCTAGAGGTGTAAATGAAATGATGGCAAAGTGGATATTCTGAATAGTAAGTAGAAGTTATACACAACTGGAAAAAGAGTTAGATAATTTGGCACTAATGGAATTAAGAGAATTTTGTTTGAGATTCAGAGTAATGCCAGAGGATTCAAGTGAAGATATTAGGAGAAAGATTATTAAATGCATTTGCAGGGGGGAGGGGGATTGAAAAAAGTATATAGAATAAGAAATATTCCAAGGGATGAGTTTGTGCACTATGTCAGGAGGAAAACAAGAGATCAAATTTTGCAGTAGATTTTAATACAAAACTGAAAATCGATAATAAAAATGTAATTGTTAAATAAGTTCTTATTAGAGTGCTGCATGAAAAAAAGTTTGTTTTTTTTACTAATAGACTAAAATGAAAGAAGATTTCAAAGCAACAAACTGGATTTTTATTTTTAAATAGCAGAGGTTTTGAATGAATTCTGTCCAGGAGACAGGAGAAAACTTTTTTTTTTAAATTAAGAATTAAACAAGTCTCTAAGGAAGTGTCAAAGAGACTATACAAAAACCTATTCAGGTGTAACAAGAAACTGAAAGTGAAGATACTTAATTAGGTTCAATAGGTACTGATATTTTTAAAGATTTGGCTTGATTATGAATTACAAAGGTTTCACGTGGAATTTAAATGGAACAAATGTTCATCAAGAGAGAAAGATATTAAACTTTTTAAAAAAATAATTTGCCTACAAGAGACACATATTAGAAAAAAGGACTACAATATTTGTTTTATAAAAATGTAGATGAAGAATTTATTTCAGCAGGAATAATAACAACAAGAGGAATTGAATTATTTTGTATATCTACCCCCAAATAAAATCAGAACTTATATCATAGATTTATTTGGATGTAAATAATTAGCATGGGACTAATATTTTGATATTGGGAATTTACATATCTCAAATAAGGATAAAGGATTTATGGAGGGACTAATAGGTTTTTCTTATGAAAAATGGTATTTGTTGGAGGATTGAAATGGACTTGTTGTCTCCCCACAACTGGATAATACTTCTGAGGGGGAAAAATGAAAATTACTCAAGGCAAATTACCAAAAGTGTTCTTTAATAGACAATATAGAGCTTGTTTATATATTTAGACAGAAAAACAGCACTTCAAGAGAGCATATGCACTTTTCTGAATAACATACTATTTCAAAATAGACATGATTTGGATTATGGAGAATTTAGCTATTAAGATTTAAAAAGTGGAGATTCTACCACAGATTTTTCAGATAATAATCTTGTGATTTTGGTTTGTAAAACATAATCCAGTTCTTTTAGATGGGGACTAAATGAAATGGTGCTTCCAAAAAGCAATGGGGAAGGCTTTAAAAATAAAATAAAATAATTATTTCAAAATAATTTAGATCTGATAACAGCACAGTAGTGTACCATTGGTTTAAGAATGGTCTGTGATGCAAATAGAGCTTTTATAAAAAGTTATTTCATACAACACAATAGTGAACTCAAAAAGAGGCAAGAGAAAATGCAATCTAATTTGGATGACATAAAAAGAAAAGAATTAACAAAAATTTCCAAAGAAAAGAAGTATTTCTCAATAAATTAAGTTTTTACTATGACAATTATCTATATTAACATTAAGAGAAATGGAAATAAAAAGGAACTATGTAAAGCAAAAAAAAACCCTTTGAGTTTGCAAACAAAAGAAAATGGCTGGCATATAAATTATGAAAAGAAAATGATATTGAAACTACAAGAGAGAGATACTGTATTAATAGATAATACGACTATGCAACAAGCATTTCATCAATATTATTCTACCTTGTGTAAAGGAGAAGACATTTCTTTGGAGAAAATATATGAATACCTAAAGAAATGAAATTTACCAAGGATTACAGAGGTACAGAGACAGATTATAAATGGACCTATAACAATAAGGGAAGTTTCCGAAGCTATAAAAAAAGATTAAACCAGGAAAGGTGTCTGGACCAGACGGATTACCAGACGGTCTTATTATAAATGTTTTGAGGATGAATTTTTACAACCTTTATAAAATCCAATGAATACTATTTTAAAAAGTCATGATATAACTTCAGAGAAAGAGGTAATTTTATAATTTACATATAATTGCTGTAAAGAAGATCAGAAGCCACTTTTTAATATATATTTTCTTTCTTTTCTCTTTTTGCTAGGACGAACAGGAATCTTTTCTAGGTTCTGAGAACAAGCCATAGGATGCTGTTACCAAGATTTGTCAATAATATTAGGTTACGTTAGGAATACCATGTCTGGGCAATAACCTCCAAACAATGTCTATGGAGATTCCCCACTCATCCAGGTCATGGTTGTCCCAAAGATGCTTTTTTTCTTCTTCAAGAGGCAACTGGGCTTTTTGGTTTTTCTTTGAAGATGTTTCACTTCTCATCCAAGAAGCTTCTTCAGCTCTGACAGGATGGTGGGTAGTATAAATCCTTCAATTCCCAGTCAGTCAGAGCTGAAGAAACTTCTTGGATGAGAAGCAAAATGTCTTCAAAGGAAAACCAGAAAGTCCATTTGCCTCTTGGGGGAAAAATAAACACATTTGGGACAACCTCCAGACAACCTTTAGGTGGCAGCAAAAACAAAACAATGGCTTTACTGCCATCTAGTGATTATTCAGAGTTTTACATCTCAACTATAGTATGCCTGGCTATATAGATTAATACAGCTGACAATATGAAATAACTGACAGAGTCTGTTACATGGAGATAGATAACTTTACGCAACAGAATATATCTTAAATTCAAACCAGGTCTAACTCAGCAAATTAGAAAGAAAATGATTCTCCAGCACTTTAAATGGAGATCTTTTTTCATGTGACTTTTAAACATTTAATGAAAAATGCTGGAAATCAATCCAAAAACATACTTTGTGTGTAATACATGTACTATTACACAGAATTATAATTATCTTTCTCTATAAGATAGGACACCAGTTGTAGGATTTTTATCTTTAGTCTTGTATATTTTCTGGCAGGAAAAGAAATCTTGTTTATTTTCAGTCATTGTATAGTGTAATCAGAGAAAACGTAAAGGACATCAGCAAAAAGTTGGAGACTTAGTCACTAGCTGTCATTCTTACTTTAAGGCACCTATTGAATCCAGGTTTAAAAGGACATCTGATGTCCACATGAAGTCTAAAACTATTCATCAGAAAAGTGGTTCTTGATTTTTTTAAGTCATTCAAGTGACTATTCAAATATAAGCTAAGGATGTAATTAGAGATGGATAAATCTATCAGTCTTGCTTCCCCTCCAATTAAATATAATTTAAATCTGCCACAAAGTAATGAATGTTGAATGTAGTTTTTAAAACCCAACCCAAATGGAATTGTTGTTCACATCTGAATATAGCTTGACTTGCGGGCCAGCTATTCCCACCCCTGCCACATTTCTGACAGAGGGAGGAGTCCTGCCTCTCCAATTCAACTTGGCATTATTGATATGAGCTTTTCTGGATTTCATTTCTCCATGTCAACCATGTTTGACAGGCAGCAACTACTCTGGCAACTTTACATCACATTTTCCTAAGCATGTAAATTCTGTTGACAGTCTGATAAAGTTAAATTGGCAGGCATAGTCTCCCCAAAGCAAGGCTTATTAAAATACGCTAATGGAATAGAATAAATATGTTATTTCAAATCCAAACAGAAATATACAGTAATCATATGATGTAACCTGGCATTTAGAGAAAAAAAACTTTGTGGCAATATATATATATATATTGGTGACTAATGCCAATGGATTATTTGTATTCATATATTCAGAAAATATGTTCTGTATTAATTGAGGATCTGGAGATATAGTTAATATACATTTCTTACATGCATATGAAATAAAAGTTGCTATTCTTGTACAAAATTGATGTGCCTTGTTTTGTTTTGAACAGTAGTTGAACATTCTTTACTCCCTTCTATTGTTTTCTTTCATGCATGAATTAAATTAGGAATTATTTATTCATTTATTCAATTTCTATAGTCACCCATCTCAATCAATGACCCTGGGCTGCTTACAATTCAAAATATATATTATAATTAAGATGCTGAAAGTATTTTTGAGCAATAAAAACATCCAAAATAAGTATACATAGCAACCCAGATAATTGGCCAGATAGCAATCAGTGGTGGGCTGCTGCATGGTCACATGGGTTTGGGCGGACCCTTAACTGTGATCGCCTGCCCATCCACCCTTGTGCTATGCTTTCCATATATAACTAACTTTCTGGCTCATTCACCCCGCCCATGCTGCCCAGCTGAGTTCTGTGCTGCCCCCGCTGTACTCACCGGAGCTGCCTGAGTTGATTAGCGGCATGTTTGAAGCTCCACTTTAATCCCAAAAGGGCGCATTCACGCTCACAACCAGTGAACCCGATGTGAACATAAGTATAGCCCACCTCTGATAGCAATACAGGTAGTCATTGACTTAAGACCACAATTCAGCTCAGAATTTATGTTGCTAGGTGAGAAGTTTGTTAAGTGAGTTTTGCCCCATTTTAAGACTTTTCATGCCACATTCGTTAAGTGAATCACTGCAGTTTTTAAATTAGTAACATGGTTGTTAAGTGAATCTTGTTTCCCCATTGACTTTGCTTGTCAGAAGGTCCCAATAGGTGAATGATCACATGACCCAGGAACACTGCAACCTTTATGAAGATGAATCAATTGCCAAGCATTTGAATTTTGATCACATGATCATGGAGATGTTGGAACTGTGAACTGTGAAAAGCAGTCAATCACTTTTTTCAGTGCCATTGTAACTTTGAATCAGAGGTCAGTTCCTATTGGTTCGGTCTGGTTCTATGGAACCGTTAGTGACCAGGGCCTGCCATGCCCCCGAGCTGGTTCTCTCAGTGGTGCCATAGGTGCCACCATCTTGTTTTTTTGCTTCTGCGCATGTGCAGAAGCTTTTTGTAAGTACTGCACATGTGTGCTGTCGCGGCCACAGCACGTCCCTGAGCGAACTGGCAGTAAGAAGATCGGGAACCCACCTCTGCTTTGAACGGTCACTAAATGAACTGTTGTAAGTCAAGGACTACCTGTACAGCCAGGAACCAGGCCCTTGACACACTCAGCACTCCAGGCTGTCTGAAGTATATGTGTACATACGTAAAATAGGTATGCTGTGCAACTGTGAAATTAAGTGTAAAGGGAAAGCCTGGAATGAAAGATCTTCCCCTTTTTGAAGGGTATAAATCTCAATTAAAGTGGTCTAATCTTCTGAGGTAGATTTGATAAATACATACATGCAATTGAAGTATGGGTTTAAGGCTCATTAAGTGCCAGAAAATATAAACTGGTGTCATTTTAGACTTTTGAGGATAGATATGAAAATAGTAACTTATAGAACCAGTGGAAGGTTCTAGTCAGAGACAGTATAATTAGAAAACGTTGAAATAATTATGTGGTTTGCTTATGGAGTGGTTTCTTTACTTGTTTAAAATGTGTATGAAGACTGAACCAATGTCTCATGATCAGAAGAGTATATTGTAATTATTGTTTCTTTATACAAAGTAAATAGCAAACATGAACACAAAATTATTAGTCTTTTAAGTGTGTCTGGAAAGATTATTTGGCAGAATCCTAACTGAAAGGGTATAAC
Organism: Pseudoxenodon macrops; assembly: GCA_032467955.1. Lineage (NCBI taxonomy): Eukaryota > Metazoa > Chordata > Lepidosauria > Squamata > Pseudoxenodontidae > Pseudoxenodon > Pseudoxenodon macrops. Next base: position 25,987 of record JANHFT010007223.1, on the reverse strand, counting down.
AGGTGACAAGGAATAAAATTTTGTAAGAGTAGTTCTGATTTGGGCCAGACAGGTGATGTGCAAATCAGATTTTTGTCTCTGGCAGTTGTTCCGAAATATGTTAATATGAAAAAAATATGTTATTATATATTTCTTGATTTAGAGAAAAGATATACCAACCTGAATTGTCTTGAACATTTGGCATAAATATAGACTTGAGTTGATAACTAGATACAGTGTAATAAGCGTGGTAAATAATGAAAATAATGTATTGTAAAAATAAGTGGTTTAGAATAAAGTTGACAGTCAGACAAGGATGTATAATGCCTCTATTGTTTCATGTATTTATGGACAAATGCATACCATATTCTTGAGAGATGTTAGAGGTGTGTTGATTGGAAATGTGAATGATGATGTACTTTTATGTAGAGATGATGAACGGTTGACTTAGAACAGGGTTGTCAAACGCGATTTCATTGACGGCCTCATCAGGGTTGTGTTTGACCTTGGGGGGCTGGGGTGGGCATGGCCAGCTTGACGTTACTCATGTTGGGGCGCCTGTGGCGGCCTGAGTGTTCTGCCAGCGAAAACAGGTTCCCAAACTCTGTTTTCAGCTGCAACGGCCTCCTGCAACCCTCTGCCAGCAAAAATGGAGCTGGGGGGGAGCATGTGCAGCCTCCCCTCCCCGAGCTCCATTTTTGCTGGCATAAGCACCACGGACCAGTCCTTTGCTGTTTCCAGGGCAGCCCCCTGGGCCAGAACTAAGCACCTTAAGCGCCGGATCTAGTCCCTGGGTCTTGCGTTTGACACCCCTGCTTTAGAACCTGAATACTTGAGCAAATATTTGATATGCTGCATGATGCAAAAAGAAGTAAATATTTGATAGAGTGCAGGATGCAAAAAGTAGTTTGGATATGAAAGTTAATGTAGAATATTTCCCACTATCAATTTTGCTTTACATCCTCTACTTCTAATCAGTTGATCATACATTGTTGACAGTGGGGAAGTTGATTCAAAAGACAAAAGAGCAGCTTACTCTGAATCCCATTTGCTTTCCATGAAACCTGTTTTGGGTGATGTGTAGGGGGATTATTTTGAAACATATGATTGTCCTTAACTGAAGCCTTCCTAGTTCCTAGATATTGGATGGATTTTGGACCAGCAGATTGTCTCTGGGTTTGGATATCCTTTGTATTTATTTTAGAGGCAATTTCCAATATTTTTCTTGGCCTCTTTCATTCATTCTTATTTCTATGTTAAAATTTCATGCTGTTACAGACTTGAATTTAGTTTAATAAGTTATAAAGGATTGTTTCAAGGATTCTATTCTTTCTTTGATTGCTGATAAGTAATTGAAAGTTGATATTAGAGCCTGGGCTGATAATAAGCATTGCCTAGATATAATCTATCGGGGGTTTCCCCCCATTTTTTTTGCTTTCCCTCCTGGCTTTTTTTCCAACGGCAATGCAGAAACTGAGCACATGGCAGCAAACACAACTGATGATGTAGCTGGCCCTAGAGAGTTAAAAGAGTCTTGGAAATCCAATTTCTCTTTCAGAGAGAGGAGAGTTCTATCAGTTACTGATACTCAGTTTCTGTTTGCAAGTCCCATTCCAACACATCCAATCGCCCAGAATTTACTTCATGATTACATAACTTTTGCTTTATCAGCTCTCAGAAAATTTTCTATCCTTTGTTGGTTTGATGATTTAGAGGACAACTGTTCACCTTCTGTCATTTTTTTTTTTAATGATCTTTCTTACTTTCTCAGAGAAAATTCCCAGGAAAGTCTCTTTTTGTGTGTGTATTTGTTAGGCTGTAAGTAAGGTATAAGGTAAGAACTTTTTAAAAGATAAAAAAAATTACGGGGATAACATAAAAATAAATAGATTTTACATCATCATCACAACATTTACATCATCATCACAACATTTACATCACAACGGCGGCAAGAATTACTTTTGCCCAAAAATGGAAGGCAGAAAGTATCCCAAATGATTCGATGATAATAAAAAAGATATTAGAATGCTCAGAATTAGATAAATTAACTAAAGAACTACAAGATAAAGAAGATTCAGAGTACTATAAAGTATGGGAAAAATGGTACAATTGGCTAGACCACAAAACCAAAATAATGTCTTTGGTTATGACTGTATGTTTATTTTTATGTATGTTCTATTTTATTGTCTATCACATCCGATTGAGGGAGTGATTTTTTAAAAAATGTATAAAATTCAATAAAACTATTTTTAAAAAAAAGGATGCACTTCTCCTTCTTCATCGCCTCTTAGCTATTAGCTATTCGTTTCTACACGAGAGGAACGTCTGCAAGGTCAGAAATCAATAACATCCATTGTAGGCGCGATTTAGGAATGACGAGTCCTCCAACATCTTGGTTAAGAGACAGATGTTTAGTCTCTTTTTTTTTTACAAAATGAACATCAGCGAAACCCTTTTTCGTGCTGAAACTGAACAACCCAGCACTGCCAGTTGTGGTCCCAGCACATCTGGAAGACACCAGATTGGAGAAGGCTGATATATTGTGTAACAATAGCTGCACTTTCAAGACAGCAATAAAATGTGACTGCGCTCGCCTGTCAATTGGCCTTTGTTCATTGCCTTTTCCAACTTGCTGGTGTTTCTAGTTTTAGTCCATAAATAGACTGATCACCTGTATACATCCTATTCAGGGAATTGTGCCACTCTGTGGAATAGTAGGTGGTGGTGGTGAAAACTTGGTATTTACACATATTCTCTATCATCCTTCAGCAAAAGTAGTTAACAAAGGTCAAAGCTTGAAAAGACCATTATGTGTTCTTCAGGGGCTGGTTAAAAAATATAGATCTCAGTTTGTTCTCCTTCTGCTTGACCTCTACGCATATTCCAGTGGTGAAATCCATTTTTTTTTACTACCGGTTCTGTGGGTGTGGCTCGGTGGGCGTGGTGTGGCTTGGTGGGTGTAGCAGGGGAAGGATACTTCAAATT
>JANHFT010007222.1:6996-18294 GCA_032467955.1 Pseudoxenodon macrops | reverse complement strand
CCCCCAATGTCTTTCTAGGACTGTTTTGTTCACTATCTTTAACCCTTAGAGCAGGAGAGCTGCCAATTCTCTTCCCTTCTGGCGCACGGGGGGAGAGGGGAAGAGAAAGAAAGAAAGAGAGAGAGAGAGATAATGAATGTGGAAAAAGAAGAAGAAACGGAGGAAAAAAGGGGATCAGTTTGGACGAGGTGGGCGCACGCGAGGTTTGAAGAAGAGCGATTTGGCTCTTGAGCCCGAAGCAGAAACTTCCCTCCCAAACAAAAGCAATAGAGAAAATTCCCTAGCTTGAAAATTCGGGAGGTTGGAAAACGGATGTTTTTTTGGGGTTTTTTTTTTTTTTTTGCATCTCTGCCGTATGACTCTGGAGATTCTCAGTCATCCAGATCATGGTTGTCCCCAAGGTGCTTTTTCAAGAGGCGGCTGGACTTTTCAACTCTTCGGAGCTGAAGAAGCTTCTTGGATGGGAAGAGAAAGGTCTTCAAAGAAAAACCAGAAAATCCACTTGCCTCTTGGGGAAAAAAGCACCTTGGGGACACCTCTGCCGTATTTTCCGCATGAAAAAGGGTTAAGGACTGATTTTATGTATTGCACAATGCAATCTAGCGATTGACAAGATGTGATGGATAGGATGGGACAGGACAGGATTAAGAGAATAGAATAGAATAGGATTAGAGGATAGGATAGGGTAGGATAGGATAGGATAGAATTAAGAATAGAATAGAATTAAGAATAGGATTGAATAGAATAGAGAATAGAATAGAATTAAGAGTAGAATAGTAGAATAGAATAGAGAATAGAACAGAGAATAGAATAAAATAAAGAATAGAATTAGAATAAAGTATATATTAATAGAATAGAATTAAGTATAGAGTAGAATTAAGAATCAAATAGAATTAGAATTAGAATCGAATCGAATAGAATTAGAATTAGAATAGAATAGAATAGAATAGAATAGAATAGAATAGAATAGAATAGGAATATCTTTATTGGTGAAATCTGATTGGACACATACAAGGAATTTGTCTCCAGTGCATGCGCTCTCATTGTACATACAAGCAACTAAGTAATATAATCATAAAATGTAAGCCAAATTGACTTTTGGGTGGTTCTCTCCTGTAATAAGAGATTATAGGTGTCTTTGAGATCAAACCAGCCCTTCGGGGACCTGTGGGAAGAATCTATAAACGTTACAAATGCGTTAGAAATATTATCAAGGGACTCATATGTTAACTGATCCAAGTCCACAACTGATTTACAGCCTCTGAAAACGTTTTAAACTTACTCAAGCAGAAGAATTAATTAAACACTTATTTCAAATGATAAACACAAGCAAACACACAAAACCCAACGTCAATATAACAAAATTCAACCAGTTCATTTAGTGACCGTTCAAAGTTACAACGGCACTGAAAAAAGTGACTTATGACCATTCTTCATACTTACGACCATTGCAACATCGTCACGGTTACGTGATCCGGATGCTTGACAACTGACTCACATTTATAACGGTTGCAGGGTCCCTGGGTCATGTGATCCCCCTTTGCGACCTTCTGATAAGCAAAGTCGACGGGGAAACCAGATTCACTTAACAGGCGTGTGACTAATTTAAGAACTGCAGTGATTCACTTAACAAACTTAGAGAGAAAAGTTGAAAAGTGCGACAAAGTTCACTTAACAAATTTCTCACTTAGCAACGTAAATGGGCTCAATTGTGTCCACAAGAAAAGTTTCTGGCTTTACCTGTATATTCACTTTGAGAATATGAATCTTACTCCAATATGTCTTTGCAAACTAGATCAGTCTTTCTCAACCTCTGCTACTTTAAGATGTGTGGACTTCATCTCCCAGAATTCCATCCGGGAATTCAGCTGGGAATGCTGGGAGATGAAGTCCACGTATCTTAAAGTGGCCGAGGTTGAGGAATACTGTACGAGATGTCTATAGAGATTCTCAGTCATCCAAGTCGTGGTTGAAAAAGAACCTTTGGGACTGTACTAGATGACCCACCAGTGACACAGCAGTGGGTTTTGTGTTGCAGGATTTCTTTGCCGTTTCCCCTGGCATTTTTATCAGCACCCACTTCCATAATTTTGTTCCCTGATACAAAATCAAAAAGTCTCCTCCCTAAGGGATACATGGAGGCAGTGGTGAAAACCAATTTTTTTACTACCGGTTCTGTGGGCGTGGCTTGGTGGGCATGGCATGGCTTGGTGGGTGTGGCTTGGTGGCCATGGCAGGGGAAGGATACTGCAAAATCCCCATTCCCACCCCACTGTAGGGCCAGCCAGAGGTTGTATTTACCGGTTCTCCGAACTACTCAAAATTTCCGCTACCGGTTCTCTGGTACCTGTCAGAACCTGCTGGATTTCACTGCATGGAGGACGTCTGGACACAGTCTTTTGGGGAGGCTAACTGTGGTAAGAATTTAAGTGAGTAAATTAAAATCTTCCCTTATTTTTACATAGTTAAGCTTTTAAGAAGAGGCTGGACAGCCATTTATCAGAAATGGTATATAGGGTTTCCTGCTTGAGCAGGGGTTTGGACTAGATGACCTACAAGGTCCCTTCCAACTCTGTTATTTTTTTTTTTTTAAGCAATGTAGGGCGGAAGGGTTAGGCATGATACCCAGCCTCAGCTGCTATACTACCTTCTCACCTCTGAGGGGTTAAGGCAAGAGAGGCGAGATGGCTAGAAAGGCCAAGAGGAAGGAAAAAGAAGGGGAAACCAGCCGTTTCCTGTCCTGTGTCCTGTCTTGCCCCTCCTTCTTACCTCCCCCTTGGGCAAAGGGGTCTTTGTCTTGGGATGCCTGGTGAGTTCCTCCCTGGGACCTGGGATGGTGGTGTCAGGTGGGGAGGGGGCCAGCTATGGAGAGCCCACACCTGTGGAGGGATGGAGATGGAAGGTGGGAGGGAGCAGGGAACCGTTGGAGGATTCAAAGGGGACCAAAAGACGACCCCCTTCCAGACATCTGGCGCTCTTGATCTTGAGCCCACCATCCACCACTTTTTGAAATGAAATGCAATCCATGGAGGAGGAAAGTTTTAACTCAATTCCTTTGAAGTCCCTTCCTGTGGAGGTGGTCAACAGTGTTAAGTATCTGGGGGTGCAGATAATGAACAATCTGACTTGGTCTCTTTGCACGTTATCTTTAGCGAAGCGTGCTGCGGTCACAGAATAGAATAGAATAGAATTCTTTCATTGGCCAAGTGCGATTGGAGACACAAGGAATTTGTCTTCGGTGGATAAGCTCTCAGTGTACATTAAAAAAATACATTCATCAAGAATCATAATCAGTTGCCAAGCATCCAAAATTTGATCACGTGACCGGGGGGGGGGAAATGCCGCAACGGTTGTAAGTGTGGAAAAACACTTTCGTGTCACTTTTCTCAGTGCCGTTGCAACTTCGAAAGGCCACTTAAAGGAACTGTTGTAAATCGAGGCCTGCCTGTATAACACTTGGAACTCCTAAATAAAAAAAATAAAAAAAGGATGTAACTCTCACCAACAAATAAATATATAAATAAATAAAATAACAAGGGCACCGAATGGAGTGCTTCTCAATTAGATTAATTCAGCCTTCTTTAGGCTGGTACCCTCCGGATGGGCAGTGTTTCTATTCCCCACATTTCCCGAGATATTCTGAGATCTGCAGTTCAGCACATTTAGGAAGCCCCAAGTTGGGGAAAGTAGGCTTATGGCTTTGTTCTCCATTGTTACAGCTGTGACCGTCTCTACGCTACCTTCACTTGCCCTTTGAGGTTTAAAGTTTCTCTACCAGGAGATGCCACAGTTACCAGTTGGCACTGCTTACCAGATCCTTTACTGCTTTGAGAATGTGCTACACCTTGGCTTTTTATAGCTTCGGACCCTGTTTCCCTTAAGAAGGGAAGAAGTTTCAGGGAACTGCACCTCCCTGCTCCTGATGGGATCTACCCCGGAACAATTCAAAAATGGCTGGACCAGATGCAGGCAGGAACTCTGATGTTCTCCAGGTGGAACTCGGGGCTGCTAAGACGATGCCGGGGGAGTCCAACCACACGGTGGATGCCCAATGTCTTCACTTCCGGCAGTTCCGCTACCGGGAGATCTGGGGACCTCGAGAGGTGTTCAGTCGGCTCCGTGATCTTTGCTTCCTGTGGCTCCAACCCGAGCGTCATACAAAGAATCAGATCCTGGATTTGGTGATCCTGGAGCAGTTCCTGGCTGTCCTTCCTCCAGAGATGGAAAGCTGGCTTCGAGAATGTGGGCCAGAGACTACTTCTCAGGCGGTGGCCCTGGCTGAAGGATTCCTGCTGAGTAAGGCAGAAGAAAAGTTTCGGGAAGAGCAGCAGGTGAGTATCCTGGTCCAGGTATTCCTCGACTTATGTCCACAATATGAGCCCAGGATTTCCATTGCTAAGCAAGACAGCTGTTAAATGAATTTTGCAACCTTTTACAACCTTTCTCGCCATAGTTGTTACCTGACCCACCGCAATTGGGTCTTTTTAAAATAACAATTGTATTGATTTATGATATAATGTAGAAAAAATACAAAAGCAAAAAGAAGGAGAAATAGGGAAGGGGGAAGGGAAAAGGGAAAAGTGTGTAGAAGAAGGGGGGAAAAGAAAAAAAAGGCATTGACTTCCATGCAATAGAATAGGGTGATAACATCAAACCACAACTTTTTTAGTTTTACATAGTACTTTAAACTAGCCATTTCCATGACACCGTATCTATCTAATCGGGAAACCCGCAAATCAAAGTTTCATTTTTTTTAACCTCAAGCACAAAGTCCAGAAACGGTTTCCAAGTAGAAACAAAAATAATTGTGTTTTTCTTTTCTTTAATCAAAGCAGTCGATTTAGCCATCTCTGCTAACTCCATCAACTTTTGCAGCCATTCGTCCGTTGTCAGGATCGAAGTGTCCTTCCATTTCTGAATGTAAATCACTGCAATTGTTAAGTTGGTAATATGATTGTTAAGTGAATCAGGCTTCCCCAGTGACTTTGCTTATCAGAAGGTCACAAAAGGGGATCTTATGACCCTGGGACACTACAGTTGTCATAAATATGAGTCAGTTGCCAAGCATCTGAATTTTGATCATGTCACCATGGGGATGCCACAATGGTTGTAAGTGTGAAAACCAATCACAATGGTGTTGTAACTTTGTACAGTCATTAAACGAACTGTTGTAAATGGAGGAATACCTATAGTTGCAAGGAACAAGTAACCACAATCCTGAGAAAAACATTGTGATCCATTTGAGTCCAAAATGTATGTTGTTGAGTGAAACATTTGCTAAGTGAGCTTTGGCCCATTTTATGATCTTTCTTGCTACGTTAAATGAATCACTGCAATTGTTAGTAACACCATTGTTAAGTGAATCCAGCTTCCCAAATTGGCTATGCTTGTCAGAAGGTCACAAAAAGAGATCCTTGCAACCGTCATAAATATGAACTAATTGCTAAGCATCTGAATTTTGATCATGTGATCATGGGAATGGAAAAACATGCATAAATCACTTTTTGGGGGGAGCTGTTGTAACTTCCAAATTGATCACTAAATGATTGGTTGTAAGTTGAAGACTATCCATAGTTGCAAAGAGCAAATAACCACAATCTTTAGAAAAGCACTGCGATCCCTTACAGTCCCTTTCTCACCTGGGAACCTTCTACCCTTCTTTCCCAGGGTCAGGAAATTTTTCGAGACTTGGCCAACGAGATGGGGAAAGCTCCTTTGAACATCAGACCCAAAACATTTTTCAGGTGGATTGTGGAGGAGGAGCATGAACAGATTGCTTCTTGTCAAGGTAAGGCCTTCCTTGACAGATTTCTCCTTTATATCCCTTTCTCACCTCTATCTGAAATCTGGGAAGATTTTTTTTGGTGGGTAATTTACAATCTTTTACAGTTGCCTTATTTCACCAGAGACAAAAGTTTGAATGACTTATTTTTATTAACTGTATTCATAACTCTTTTTGAATCTCAAAGGATTCTGGGCAGCATGCAATAAACCAAGAAATCAATCCAAATTCATATTTAAAACAAAAACAAAGAAATTGTAAAAAAAAAAGCCAAGATAAATCCCTTTTGTGTCCCTCACAGGTGAAGGAATGATGCCAGTGATCCAGTCGTGGTGGCACCCGTATGGAAATGGAATAGAAACAGCTCTTGCAGAACCACATCAGGTATGAGTACTACTCTTGAATAGCTAAGCAGGAGCTTTGAAGTCTTCACCTCTCTATAGTTTAATGGGACCAGTTACTATAATCAAAACTGGATTACAAAAGCCTCATCTGGGTTTGGGTGCTTCAAAACTGGTTCCCAGCAAAGAGCCACTTTATTTTATCGAAGTCCACTTGGCATTCCATGGAACAATTTAGTGGCTGACTCAGTTTGGGTTTTACTCCTCCCCTGGTTTTGAGCAGGTTGGTGATGGGGAGGACTATCTGGGCAAATGTGGGGATGAACTGCTGATAGAAGTTCGCAAATCCCAGGAAGCTCTGTAGCTGCTTCCTGGTCTGAGGGGCCTCCCACTCCAGAATCACCCTCACCTTACCTGGGTCCATTTCCACCTCAGCCTTAGCAATGCAATACCCCAGATAGTCTAAGCTGGTCTTGTGGACGTCACAATTTAAATAGCTTTGCGTACAACTGGGCATTTCTTAACTTCTCAAGTACTGCCCTCACTAGCCTTACGTGCTCTTCCATGATCTCAGTATAAGTTAGAATATCATCTAGGTATACCGGCACACTTTGGTACAGGTGTTCATGCAGGAATTTGTTTATCAACTGGCATCCAAATGGCATCAAAGAATTTAAAGAATTCCTTTCTAGAAAATCTCAGCTTCACTTTGTGAACATCAGAAGAACCCTGAAGTTTGGGGAGATCACTCTAGACTAGCATTCTGTTTCTCTTAGGCTGGCTTTGAAATGCTCCAGAACAGAATAAGAAGACAACTGCTATCTCCTGATTCGGCTGGTCTCCTTCTGAATGTTTGTTGAAAAACCTGTTGAACATTTTTTGTCCTCATTATTTGAAAAATAAGAGCTTGGCCTTGATAGATCAGGCAAGACCCATAATTGTCCCCCATTTTCCTTCCCAGAGCGGCCAACTGAGTGCTTCTAAAGCATCACCCACAATCAGAGGAAGACATCTCCCTCTCTTGCTGTTATTCCTCTCTTAGTGCTATCTGAAGTCTTAAGCCACTAATTTGGACTTCAGGACAAAGTCTTTAAGACAAAGACTTTTACTGGTCTAGTTTTCAGGGCCAGTGAGCTTATATGTCTGAGGATGAGCTGAAACAGACAGATACCCCCCCCCCAACTCCTCACAGGGTCAATGGGAAGAAATGGTGGGCATTTCTTGTAGGTGGAAATTCTTTATCCTCCTAAGTGTGCTTTTTCAAGAGGCAATTGGACTTTCTGGTTTTTCTTTGAAGACGTATCATTTCTCATCCAAGAAGCTTCTTCAGCTCTGGCTGGATGGTGGGGAATAAAAAGATCATTTGCATTTTTTCTAGAGAGTTGTTGAGGCCATTTGAAGGTTTATCTGTGTCATCAGGGTCACCAGAGTGGTGCAAATGGGTGTGAGGCCTTCTTGGAACTGTTGAAAGGACTGTGCTGCAGACTAGAGATAGATGCTGTCTACAATACAGTCCTTTCAACAGTTCAAAAAAGGCTCCACAGCCCTTTTCACTACTCAGGTAACCCTGATGACATAGATAAAGCTCCAGGTGGCCTCAATGACTCTCTAAAAGAATGCAAATGACCAGCTGTCTGCTAGGAGTATAAGTCCTTTCAATCCACACCATCCAGTCAGAGCTTCCAGTCTTGGATGAGAAGCGAAACATCTTCAAAGAAAAGCCAGAAAGTCCAATTGCCTCTTGAAAAAGCACCTTTGGGACAACCATGACCTGGATGACTGAAAATCTCCATAGACTCCTTTTCCTCCTGTTCTGAAAATAAGTTCTAAAATATTCACATCCTTCCCTTTGGTCCTTCAGGATCTGGTGACTTTTGAAGATGTGGCAGTCTACTTCACTGATGAGGAGTGGGCATTGCTGGATCCAGAACAACGAGCCCTCCATGTGGAAGTGATGGAGGAGAACTGCGGAAACTTGGCTTTTCTGGGTAAATTGTGTTCCTTGATGGGACAGATGGACGAGGCCAAAAGGGTTACTCTTTTTTTTAAGGACTTGTTCTACTCATAGGAAAGTTTTCACCAGCGATCCCAACATTCAGCAGCAACAGTGGATGGAGGGGAGTAGGTGGAGGGGTATTGCAAGAGAGTCAGGTTGATGAAAGCAGAATTGCAATGCAAATCCATCCCTTCTCTTCATATGAATGATATCACTTGCTCGCCTAATGTCATGCTGCTGCGTTCGTCATGCCAACAAAAGCGGCCAAACCCCCAGACTCCACATATGGCATCTGGAATTATGCTAGGGAGCATGTGAAATGAGTCCCCAATGCTTTAAAGCTGCATATTCTTCATCCTAGCTTGGGCATTGTTTCTCAATCTTGTCAACTTTTAAGATGAATCAGAATAGAACTGGAAGGGACCTTGGAGGTCTTCTAGTCCAGGCCCCTGCTGAAGCAGGAGATCCTATACCATTTCAGACAAGTGAGTATCCAGTCTCTTCTTAAAACTCTCCAGTGATGGAGCACCCACTACTTCTGGAGGCCAGCTGTTCCACTGGTTAATTGTCCTCACTGTTAGGAAGTTTCTCCTTCATTCCAGGTTGCTCCTCTCCTTGATTAGTTTCCATTCATTATTTCTGGTCCTGCCCCCTGGTGCTTTGGAAAATAAATTGACCCCCCCTCTTCTTTGTGGCAGCCCCTCAAATACTGGAATACTGCTATTATGTCCCACCTTTTCCTTCTTTTCTTTAGACAAGCCAAACCCAAATCCTGCAACCGTTCTTCATATGTTTTAGTCTCCAGGCCCTTAATCATCTTAGTTGCTTTTCTTTGCTCTTTCTCCCAAGTCTCAACATCTTTTTTGTAATGTGGTGACCAAAAACTGGATGTTGTACTCCAGGTGTGGCCTTACTTTATAAAGCGGTACTAATACTTCACGTGATTTTGATTCTGGTTTTGATGTGTGGATGTCAACTGCCAGGATTATCCAAATGTGAAGGTGGAGGTTACAGTGGCATGATGACACTCCATCCCTTTTTAACGTCCTTCTCTCTTTGTTCCAGCCGGGGACAGCAGGAAGGGCAAAACAGAGGAAGAAGTCCATGGGCTATTTTTGAAGAAGGCTGCGGATAAGGAAGAGGAAAAGCAGAGCTGGAAAGTGGAAGAGAAAAAAAAGAGGACACCTCCATTCCCTGTTTTTCCGGATGTTACGGCCTGTGAATTCCCAGCCCTAGAAACCACATGCAGCGGGAAAAGGAGCAACCGGTGCCTTGCGTGCGGAGAAAGCTTCAGCTGCAAGTTGAGCCTTAACACTCATTTGAAAACCCACAAAGAGGAGAAACCCTTTAATTGTCCCAACTGCGGGAAAAGCTTCTCACAGAGGAAAGGCCTGATAAGGCACGAGAGGATTCACACGGGGGAGAAGCCTTATGCCTGCCTGGAATGTGGGAAGAGCTTCTGTCAGAGCGCAGCCCTCATCACCCACCAGCGTATTCACACCGGGGAGAAGCCATACACTTGCCTGGAGTGCGGAAAGAGCTTCTGTCAGAAGACCACGCTAGTCCGCCACCAGCGAATCCACACGGGCGAGAAGCCCTACGCGTGCGGGGAGTGCGGGAAAAGTTTCAGCCATCGGTCGCAACTGACGTCCCACCTGAGAGTCCACACGGGGGAGAAACCGTACAAATGTTCGGAATGCGGGAAGAGTTTCAGCCAGAACACAAACTTGACGCTGCACCAACGAACTCACACCGGGGAGAAACCCTTCCGGTGCCTGGAGTGCGGAAGGAGTTTTAGCCACAGCTCGACTCTAATGGCCCATCAGAGAATTCACACGGGAGAGAAGCCGTTCACCTGCTTGGACTGCGGGCAGAGTTTTGCCCAAAACGCCAGCCTTATTTTCCATCAAAGAACCCACACGGGGGAAAAACCCTACACGTGTCCAGACTGTGGTAAAAGTTTTAGCACCAGCACCAGCCTGACTTCGCACCGCCGGATTCACACGGGCGAGAAGCCCTACGCATGTTCCGAGTGCGGGAAGAGCTTCTGTACGAGTACGAATCTTGTCACCCATCAAAGGATCCACACAGGGGAAAAGCCATTCAAATGCTCCGCGTGTGGGGAGAACTTCCGGAAAAAAGCCCATCTCTTGCGCCACTACCTCACGCACACCGGGGAGAAGCCGTACAAATGTGTGGAGTGCGGGAAGAGCTTTAGCGAGAAACGGAACCTTAATTCACATCAAAGGATCCACTCAGAGTATTGGAGTGAGGAACCTCGCAGTAGCGGTTGGGGGCTTCCTTCTCTAAATTCAGATTGTCCCCCCATTTCGCAGGACTCTGGTTCTTTCCAGAGCCATTTGCAGCACGATTCTAATCCAAAAGGAAATTTGGAGTGTTTTACACTCCACTTCTCAGTGAACAGATGACAGGGTGCGGGGCATGTGGGGCATCTCCACCCCCACCTTAGCATGATTTTTACGCCTGCATCTCACCCCACCTCGTACAACCAGATGGTGGGCAGGGCTTAACTAGGGCTTATTTTTGGGATAGGGTTTATATTAGGCGCAGGTGTGAAAATTGGTCTAGGGTTTGTTTTTGGGGTCGTATTTTCGGGGAAACCTGGTAGAATGCCAGTTTAAATATAAAATAACAAAATCTGTTTCGGATAATGGATCATGTGAAGTTCTCTCGATTCTTCACCATTTGGCCAGTACAGGCCCTCCACAATATAGTAGCATTACAAAAAGGTAGAGTACGATGCATTCAAATCCAGGCAGTCCTTGAGTTACAATCATTCGTTTAGTGACCAAAGTTACAGCGGCACTGAGAAAGTAATTTTGTCAGTCTTCACACTTAATGATACTGAAGGATCCTCAGTCGCATGGTCAAAATTTAGGTACTTGGCAACTGCGTGGATTGTATTCGCCAAGGTTTATAGCAGTTTTCCAACCTTTCCGGGTTGGCCGCTCAAAGAGGAGACGGGGAAAGAAGGGATGGTTTTGTGGGAAGATGAGGAACACACCTATTGCTCATGCAAGTGAATGCTTATGCAAGTAGGACTGTGAGTGCTCGCAATGATGCTTGTGCAAGTGGCGCCACAAGCACCTGTGATGCAGGGGTGGGTTCTAACTTACCTCACCGGCGGTTTGCTGCCTCCCCTGCTGTTTGGGCGCGCC
>JANHFT010007220.1:172541-182905 GCA_032467955.1 Pseudoxenodon macrops | reverse complement strand
GCTTCTTGTCCTGCCTTCAAGTGCTTTGGAGAATAGCTTGACTCCCTCTTCTTTGTGGCAACCCCTGAGATATTGGACCACTGCTATCCCCTGGTCCTTCTTTTAGGTTGCTTCAAGGTCATGCAACAAACCTTCTTAGTAAATCAGTTCATAACACTTGGATTAAAAATAATAGCTAGGGAAAGTTTCCTGTTTTATTATTTCTTTTGATTGATCCTGAATCTTTCTGGGTTTAATTTCAAAGAAAAGTGATGGGTTCTAAACTGGCAAGAGAGTGACACAATTTCCTCCCTATCTAAATTTTCTCTTTCACTATGTTACGTATCTCCTTTTTTTGGTCTCATGACAGTCATTGAAAGACTGGTAGGAAAATAACTGCCCCACAATGCAATTACACACAGAGTGGAAAAACACATTTGGACTTATTGATAGTTGAATGCAAAGCTTTGTTTTAATTTAGCAAAGATGTGGGATGAAAGATTAAAAGGAAGCATGCCCAGAGTTCGCACTGATTTCAAAGCAGCATTGGTTTAGCTTTCCCTTCCAGGTAGTCCTCGACTTACAACAGTTCCTTTAGTGACCTTTCAAAGTTACAACCGCACCGACAAAGTGACATATGATTGTTTTGCACACCGATGTCCATGGCAGCATCTCCATGGTTACCTGATCAAAATGCAAACACTTGGCAACTGGCTTGTAATTATGACGGTTGCAATAACCTTTTTTTTTTGCAAACTTCTGATTAGCAAAGTCAATGGGGAAGCTGCTGAACAGCCGTGTTACTAATTTAACAACTAAAGGGATTCACTTAACAACTGTGGAAAGAAAGGTCCTACAACGGGGCAAAACTCAATTAACAACTGTCTTACTTAGCAATGGAAATTTGGGGCTCCTTTGTGGTTGTAAGTGGAAGTCTACCTGTATTTCAACAAACTGGTTTCACTGAGCTACAGATCTGTTTATTTGTTCCCTGTGTCAATTTCGACTTTCTTAGTTTTGCTTCCACGGTTATAACATATTTTTCAGGAATGAAAAACTGGCTGAGTGACTCTGGGCCAGCCACACACACTCTCATTTCAACTGCGGAGTTGAAATCCACAAGTCTTTTAAGTTGCCAAGGTTGGACGCCCCTGTGTTATAGGGGGGCTCAAAAGCTCCATCTCATAGAGAGAGGCACGTTTAAGTCAATATGCTATTTTTGTAATGTGGGATAATTGTACTGTATTACAGAAACGTCACTGCTTCCATCAGGCTGTTTCTTGTAATGATATCCTGGCTTTTGATTGCTCTCTGAGGACTGATGCTCAACACGATGAAATCTTGGAGTCATGATCGGCCTGGGAGTAGAGATTCATTTCTTACCTGTCCAGATGTTTTATTATCCCATTCTTCCTGAGTGAAATAATTCACTTACGGGTGTTTTTTTTTTAACATGGCAAAATGATGGTTGCCCATCTGTGTTGAGTTAGCTTTCCTCTCTTCTAGGTGAGTAATTTGAAAAAAAAAAATCTTGGTTTGTGCTTCTTTGTTTCCCCCTTTCCTTCCAAGATCGTCAATATATCAAAAATCAAACATGGACAAAAAGGTGTGTGACAATGTAGGTGAAGAATTTTTTTTTAATCAATTCATTTGCAAACCTTACTTCAAGTAATTTGCTTTGTTGCGTTCTAAAAAATACTTTTTTTTTTTGCATGTAGGAGAAATTGAAAAATAAGTGCACATATGGTTTTCCTGCTCTGTGCAACATCTTGTGTAATGTGGAATTGCATTGTGGGACTGTTACTCTCACATCACTCCTTCCAATTGCTGTCATGGGACCAAAAAAAAAAAAGAGATATACAACATTATGAAATGGAAAATTTGGATAGGGAGTGAAATCGTCTCTCTCTCTCTCTCTTTATCACTTTAGAACCCGCAGCTCTTCTTTGAAACTAAATCCAGGGAGATTCAGGGCCAATGAAAATAAATAATAAAACAGGAAAGCTTTCCCAGTCATTATTTTTAATCCAGTATTATGAACTGGCTTATTAAGAAAATGTGTTGCATTAGCCTGAAGCAACCTAATTGGACATGACTTTTCTCTTATACAATGTGAAATTCTTTTTCAGTCTGCTTTAATGAATATCATTAATGGATACAGGGTGTATCTGGAATCAATTATTAGTAAAATAGCATTTGCCCCTCTTGGTTAGGCATTTCTTCAAGGACAGAATACTGTAAGACATTTTCCATTTCATACGGCATTCATAGCATCATAGAGTCATAGGCCTGGAAGGGACCTTGGAGGTCTTTTAGGCTAACCCCCCTGCCCAGGGTAAGAGTCATTATTCCATCCAATAGTTTGTCCAATCTTTTCTTGAAAATGTCCGGTGATGTAGCACCAACAACTTCAGGAGGCAAGCCATTCTTTCCAACAATGTTGCTGATTCTCTTAGCTCAAATCCACTTAGAAAGATAATTGAAACTTATTTCAACCCAGCATGATGGGGAGCAGCAAAACAAATACTATTACATGGAACATGCAACACGCAATACTGTCTGCTTAAAACTTTCTTAATCCATAATGCAACACTCTGTTCTCCCAAAGTTAACTGCATTTATTCTGGTCTTTAATCTCCAGAGCTCTTTTTTCATTTGTATACATTCCATTGTTTGTGTTATGTGTCTAACCCAACATTTTGCATATAACCTCATGTAGGTATGAGTAATGAGCTGAAGCTTGAAGCTACCAAACAGCAATTTTCTACTAAAGTAACATCCGCCTTCCTTTCGAGTTATATTCAGTTATTTCACCAGCATACTGTATCGGGGTAATTTTAAGCTATATCAAGCGCTCCTTGACAGTTGTCAAGTTATAAAAGAGACTGGAGTGTTGTAATGTATTTTTGGTATCTGTGTTTTAAAGACAAATGCAAGGAAACAATACTAAACTGAGTGTCTCAGCAGGAAACCTTATATTTAGGGGAATTTGTCAAGATGGTCATTAGTGAAGGAAGAACCAAAAAAACAAAGCACATCATGTCTTACCAAAAAAGTGGATGCTGTAGCAAATGTTAAATTAGGGGAAATATTGGTTTGCCAGCATCATGTTACATATTAGTGCTATTCTTGCAGAGGTAGACAACATCTGAAAAAACTGAGTTATCTAATTTCCTATGTACCATGTTTTTATGAAACAATTATGGATGCAATTACAGACTGGAAAGAGTGCTGGAAAAGGGTTGAAAGCTTGTTATTGAGGTATATCACTAAATTCACACTGCCTTTGCTTGCAGTTTTGATCAACCGTCAGCTTGTTTCCCTGTCTAGCGGTGGACAAACTGTGGCTCATCTTAACCATAATTAGTGGAAATGAAAGACTAAGAAGAGCTTTGGTGGAGAACGCAAAATGTTTATCTGGATTAGCCTTTTCTGACACGGTAGCTGATGAGTTGCATCCCAGAAGCTTTCAAGGACTTCTCTCTCATGCACCTGCATTTAGGCCAGATGTCTATGGAAGTTCTCAATCATTCAGGTCATGGTTGTTCCAAAAGTGATTTTTTCAACTGGACTTTCTTGTTTTTTCCCCACTCTTTGAAAACGTAAACTTCTTCAGTTGTAACTTCTCATCCAAGAAGCTTCTTCAGTTTTAACTTCTCATCCAAGAAGCTTCTTCAGTTTTAACTTCTCATCCAAGAAGCTTCTTCAGTTGTAACTTCTCATCCAAGAAGCTTCTTCAGGTTTAACTTCTCATCCAAGAAGCTTCTTCAGGTTTAACTTCTCATCCAAGAAGCTTCTTCAGTTGTAACTTCTCATCCAAGAAGCTTCTTCAGTTTTAATTTCTCATCCAAGAAGCTTCTTCAGTTACAACTTGAAGAAGTGTGTTGGATGAAAACCAAAAGGCTTTCAACGAGGAAAAAAATAACCCAAGAGAGTCCAGTTGCCTTTTGAAAAAAAAGCATCTTTGGGACTGGGTTTTTAGGCCCTTACATTCTGATTATGTCAACAGTCCTGAGGTGGGGTAGGGAATGTCAATCTGATGAATGTCTCCATTTGTTCACATCTGGTGCTCTCTCTTAACCTTTTCCATAATGACATTAATTATTATTTTTTAAAGAATGTTTTTAAAATTGCTTTTTTTAACGGTCTGCTTGTATGCTGCCCAGAATCACATCACATGAGATGGGCAGCCATATAAATATAACAAATAGATAAATACATTTAGTTAATGGCCATCAGTGCATTTGAGGGCAGCAATTATTTAAATATGCATACTATAATAGGGACAAAACCACAGAGAAGGCAAGACCTAGGCAATTCAGTTGATCTAGAATGGGGGTCTTCAAACTTGGAAAGTTAAGATTAGTGGACATCAACTCTTAGAATGGGTGGCTAAGGAATTCTCAGAGTTGACATCTACAAGTATTAAACTTGACAAGTTTGGAAACCCCTGATCTAGAAACTTAAGTAGGTTATCTCTTGCATGGGGAACTCCATGGATGTTTTATGGTTGTTGGCTAATCTGGGTTAACAAAAAACATTTGGGAGAAATAGCAGTAAATCCCTTTTCACATCTGCCAAGAACTCAACATAGAGTTCACTCAAGTTATCAAGAGCTGAACTCAATTCTAAGCCAACTTTACTTGCTTCTTCCTTTATTCTTTAAGTTCTTTAGTCTTAAATTCTTTCTTTATTATTTAAAAAAGAACATTAATGTTCTTTATTCCTTTATTCTTGAAAATGCCATCAGGGAAAGGGCACAGGAAGAAATACCCATAGCAAGGTACGGTAGGTCTATAGTTAAGGAAAGATGAAGATCTACATTAAACTCTAAAGTAAAGTTTTCACTACAGGCTTCTAGTCTAAAAACAGATAAGGACTACAGGTGCCGTTTCTTTTTTAGAAGAATTCAACCAGTTCTGTAACAAACAAGTTTGCGAGTATAGACATTATAAACATTAAGATGTATATCGGTGTATTGTTGTCATTCTATCAGCTGGGTAAGTTTCACTATTGTGGAAAAACTTTGTGCATATTTATCTTGCGTGATAACTTCATGAATGGCTTGAATGCACTGAGGGAAAATATTTTTTTTTTAAAGGAAAAGTAAATAGGAATAAAGAATGAATTGAAGGAGCTGGTTTGTAAACACGTATAATTCTTTGGCTCCCTAAGGTTTAATTTGTTTAAGGTGAAAGTTAAAATCCCATCAGAATGAAGGGAGGCCTGGTTATGAAAAGATTCAGACATTACACTGTAAATCTTAGAGTGTTTTCTTTTCTTCTTATCTTCTGTTCTTTTCTTATCAAGAAGGACATACTCCTGACTCCCAGTGCCAGTAATTAAAAGCAAAAACTTTTTAAAATGTTTTGAAATTTTAAAAATCAGATGCGTTTGCAAATCTAGCAACCTAGGATAAATGAATGATTATGTTTCTTTCACGCACTGTGGTTTTGGTTTTTGAAAAAAAGGTATCGATTAATTGCTGCGTCCTGTAAGAATCGACACCAGATTCCACAATTCCTTTTTTATTTGCTTACACATTTACTTTTGCATTTTGCGCAAACCAGTGCAAAACCAATTCCATTATCTTCAACTCATTTTTTCGGTTTTAATACTTTTTAAAAAAACAACGTTTTTGGTTTAGAAAAGATGATAGGAAAACGTGTAAATTTTAAAACCTGAACTGTTTATATTAGGTAGAGCACAGAAATATTCGATTAAACATATTTAATATTGCATGTATTAACAGCAGCAAGGATTTCATTTGCACAATATTCGAAAAATGTAAGAAATACCACGAGACGAAGAGATAATTAGGGAAGATACTGGATTGTGCAGAAGTGGACAGACTCACATTGAAGATTAAACAGAAAGAAGATACAGAATATTACCAAACATGGAACTTATTCTACCAGTGGTTGGGGGGGAAAAGGGGTGGAGCTTACGAACGCAATCTGTACTGCTAAGCAAATAAAACAACCCAGACAATACGATGTTTATTAAGCACTAACAAAATGTAAACAATAGAAAATTAATAAAACTTTTAATTTAAAAAACGTGATAAATCAATTGTGCTGCACTTGGCACAAAGCCTTCCTGTTCTATATATTGTGTAACGCCCAAAGCCTTTCCTGAAGCATCACATCCTACAGAACCGGGGATCACTAGTAAGAAACTACTGGAAAGAAACTTTACCCTACAGATTGTTGCTTGTCAGCCATTAATTATTCTTAAAATGGAATGCAAACAATTTGCCCAAGGATAAGATAGTATCGAGAGTCAGTTTGGTCTAGTGATTAAATGAGGCACCAGGCTAGAAACCGAGAGCTGGTGAGTTTTAGTCCCGCCTTAGGCAGGGAGCCAGCTGTTTGACCTTGGGTCAGTTGCTCTCAGCTCTAGAAAGTAGATGCCAAGGGCACAACCACTTCTGAAAAAAACCTCCCCAAGAAAACTGGAGATACATGTCCAGGCAGGTGACAGAAATCAAGACTGACTTGAAGGCACGTGAACAAAAAAATAAATAGTGTCAGATAGACTCCTTGTTCTGGAGTCTATCATTCCTGTGTGTTGGATTTTCTCAACAGTGATGTTTAAATGCATAATATAATTATATGCGTGTCTGGCAGCATCAAAGCAGCTCAGGAAAAAAGAAATAGTTAAAATAAGCCGCCTTTCTTTCTTAGATTTACTGGTAGCCACTTTGCGTGGGGGGAAGCTTGCTCTCTCCCTTTTAAGAGTTATCTGTACATATAATAATTAATGCAAGTTCAGTTTATCCTTGACGGAAAGTGCTGTTTTGTATAGGTATTGTTTGTGTAGTATGGCAGGAATTGACAAGTTGAAAAAAATCTGAAATGAAGGCTACAACTGGATTATCTGGTTTGGGGGCAAAACAAATTTGTTAATCAGATGTAAATTGAAAAATGATCTCTGCAT
Organism: Pseudoxenodon macrops; assembly: GCA_032467955.1. Lineage (NCBI taxonomy): Eukaryota > Metazoa > Chordata > Lepidosauria > Squamata > Pseudoxenodontidae > Pseudoxenodon > Pseudoxenodon macrops. Next base: position 175,987 of record JANHFT010007220.1, on the reverse strand, counting down.
TATTCAAAGATCTTCCAGTTAGGAACATGGAACGTCAATGGTTTAAACCAGGGATCTGCAATCTTGGCAACTTTAAGACTTGTGGACTTCAACTTCCAGAATTCCTCAGCCAGGGAGTTGAAATCCACAAGTCTTAAAGTTGCCGAGATTGCAGATCCCTGGTTTAAATGGTTAAACCATTATAGCAGTTATATTGTGCTTATGTGTTGGACAGTATAATAGGCTCATAATAGCCTTAAACTTAAATTCTTCTGTTTGTGGATTTGACAAATGCAAAGCTTTGGATCCCACTATTTGTTCACCTAGCCTGGCATTGTATGTCCCAACTGGCAGCTGATTTTCACAATTTCACATAGAAAACTGGCTCCATGAAGCCATCGCCAAGTTACTACCGGTTCTATAGAACCGGATAGAAACCGGTAGGAACCCACCTCTGGAGCAAAGCAATTCTTACAGAAGTGAAATAGCAAATTATTATCACGTCCCAGTAATTCTACCTATTCTGCTATTATTATGTCGCTTCAATGCTTAGCACACCATTTTCTTTCAGGATACCAATGTTATGCAAAGGGCAGGGGGGGTGTCTGTGGTGTGTGTGTGTGTGAAACCAGTAAAACCAGTTAAGATGATGGTGCATATAAAAGAAGAGCAGCTCTACCGTTGCTTGGTGGTGGCCACACCATCTGGCCTTGTTTTCCCCTTTCCTGACTGTTCCCTGACCTTGATAAGAGGGAGTTCTGTGGGCACCATTTTCCCTACCTCTGTTTTATTCAGTGTTCTCCACGGGGAAATGTTCTCTGCTAGAGAAGAAAAGATTGGGAGTACAGTAAGTTGTTCTATAAATCTCTTTCATCTGTCCCTTTGCTATTGTTTGCTGTCTTATCAGGATTTTTCCTTTTCTTACACTTGCTGGGGAAACACAATTGCTCAGAGAGTCTAATTTACTCTCTACGGTTACTGCCCAATGCCGGCGTTACTTCTCATCTTCTGTGGGGTCAGGCATAATTCATTCCAAGTTGCGGAGAGGATTTTAAGGAGCGGAGATCCTAGTAGTAAAATCCTTCCCTTTTTAAAAAATAAATTTTGCTTTTGCACAAAGGCATGAGATGGTCATCGCTGTATCAAGCCTAATTGTTTCCTAAAAAATACTGGTAGTCTTTGACTTACGGCAGTTCATTTAGTGTCTTTTCAAAGTTACAACAGCACTGAAAAAAGCGATCTATGATTGGGTTCACTCTTATGACCGTTGCCGCCTCCTATGACCGTTGCCGCCTCCCCACTGTCATGTGATCAAAATTCAGACACTGGGCAAGGTTGCAGTGTCCCAGAGTCTTATAATGATCATTTGCGACCTTCTCATCAGTAAAATCAATGGGGAAGCCAGATTCACTTTACAACCTTGTTACTAACTGAACAACTGCAGGGATTCACCTAACAGTTGTGGCAAGAAAGGTCATAAAATGGGGCAAAGCTCCCTTAACAACTGTCACTGAGCAATAGACATTTTGGACTCAGTGGTGGCCGTTAAGTCAAGAACTATCTGCAGCTAGATTTTTCCATCCAAAGAAAATGTTACCGAGTTTTAAATACCTTACAGTTCTTAGACATTAGTGTTAAGTATTTATACTTATCGGCTATGTAGCAAAATGCTAAACTTTCTGTGATGTAGCTATGAAAACTTGTTAGGATAGCAAAGTTCATAACCGTGTTAAGTTTTAAATTGCTGAGCATCTGGATTTCTGCCATGAGTTCTGGTCCCTCTCAAAAACTGATTGAAAACAGAAATAGTTTAAACGTTTATGCATTTGATTATTTGTTTTATATCTTGCACACATTTGAAGTGGTTGATAACTTAGTGAGATAAATCAATAAAAGTACCTTGATTATGTGCCATCAAGTTGTTGTCAACTCTTAGTGACCACTTGGTTAGATTTTCTCCTACCTGCCTGAACCTGGTCCTTCAGGATTTCCAACAGCACACCTGTTGTCACTGTATAAATCAGTGCGTGTGTACATGCCCAAATTGAAAGGTGGTCATGCGCGTGTGAACAAGCATATGCACAGGCATGTACACGTGCAGACATGCGCATGCACGAACAGGTTTGTGCACAAACTGTGCAGCAGAGACCCAGAGGAGGGGCATCCCAACACCAGCAGCATGGTAAGAGGTAAGATCTTTTTCTTTCGTGAGCTTCTGTCTCGTCGTTTGCAGAGAAACAGAAGCTCACAAAAGAAATGCCACGGAGATCTGACCTGGGGCGATGGTGCATGTGCCAGCAGAGAGAGCTCTGTGTGCCACCTCTGGCACGCGTGCCATAGGTTTGCCATGATGGGTATAAGTGGTCGTCAACTTACAACCATTTTTTTAGTAACCATTCAGAGTTACAACTTAGAGCCGTGGTGGCGCAGTGGTTAGAATGCAGTACTGCAGGCTCCTTCTGCTGACTGCCAGATGCCTACAATTTGGCAGTTTGATTCTGACCAGCTCAAGGTGGACTCAGCCTTCCATCCTTCCAAGGTGGGTAAAATGAGGAGCCAGATTGTTGGGGGCAAGAGACTGACTCTGCAAACCATTTAGAGACGGCCGTAGAGCACCACGAAGCGGTATATACGTCCAAGTGCTATCGCTATTAGTAACAGAAGTAACTGTTATTAAGTAACTGGTCCCAATTGTGGTTGTAATTTGAGGATTAATCTGCAATGGAGTCTATCCCTCCTGCTGCTGTTTGTCTTCTTTTTTTAATCCATTCCCATCATTAGAGGCTTCTCTAGAGACAAAGTCTTTCCATAGTGTGTCTGAAAGAACATAACAAAATAGCCAAACAAACTAGAAGGAAACCATATCAGAATCAGGAGTCAGTTTTGGCAATCTAAAGGAAAGGGGAAAGTTATGGTTAAAATTGCTAAAGGAAGAAAGGTTTAAAAGAAGCTTTGCTGCTTTGTTGTTGTTAGTCGCGAAGTCGTGTCTGATCCATCACGACCCCATGGACAATGTTTCTCCAGGCCTTCCTGTCCTCCACCATCCTCTGGAGTCCATTTAAGAGTTGGCAAGGCAATTAATTGTTTGTTCTCTGTAGCTGTCATGTAGCTCTTTTGACATCCAGTTCTTTGCTATTTTAGATATGGGGTCAGCCCTATTATTAGAGAGAGAGAGTGCTACCTCCAATTGTTGTTGTTGTTAGTTGTGAAATCGTGTCTGATCCATTGCAACCTCATGGTCAACATTCCTCCAGGTCTTCCTGTTGTCTAGCATCCTCTGGAGTCCATTTAAGCTCATGCCAACTGCTTCAGTGACTCCATCCAGCCACCTCATTCTATGCTGTCCTCTTCTTCTTTTGCCCTCCATCGTTCCCAGCATTCGGCTCTTCACCAGGGAGTCCTTCCTTCTCATTAGGTGGCCAAAGTATTTGAGTTTCCTCTTCAGGATCTGGCCTTCTAAAGAGCAG